>BRDA01005138.1:1034-13193 GCA_036984385.1 Crenuchus spilurus
CTGGGCATGGAGTTTACCAGAGCTTCACAGGTTACCACTGGAATGCTTTTCCACTCCTCCATAATGACATCACGGAGCTGGCGGATATTCAACACTTTGTGCTCTTCCACCTTCCGCTTGAGGATGCCCCAAACATGTTCTATTGGGTTTAGGTCTGGAGACATGCTTGGCCAGTCCATCACCTTTACCATCAGCCTCTTCAATAAAGCAGTGGTCATCTTAGAGGTGTGTTTGGGGTCATTATCATGCTGGAACACTGCCCTGCGACCCAGTATCCGGAGGGAGGGGATCAGGCTATGCTTCATTATTTCACAGTATATACTGGAGTTCAACTACCCAACACCTGCTGCACTTATGCAGCCCCAGACTATGGCATTCCCACCACCATACTTGACTGTAGGCATGACACACTTATCTTTGTACTTCCCAACTGATTGACATGCTTGAGACCATCTGAACCAAACTAATTAATCTTGGTCTCATTAGATCATAGGTTCCAGTAATCCATGTCCTTTGTTGACATGTCTTCAGCAAACTGTTTGCGGGCTTTCTTGTGTACAGACTTCAGAAGAGGCTTCCTTCTGGGGTGACAGCCATGCAGACCAATTTGATGTAGTGTGCGGCGTATGGTCTGAGCACTGACAGGCTGACCCCCCACCTCTTCAATCTCTGCAGCAATGCTGACAGCACGCCTGCGTCTATCTTTCAAAGACATTTGGATGTGATGCTCAGCGTGTGCACTCAGCTTCTTTGGACGACCAACGCGAGGTCTGTTCTGAGTGGACCCTGCTCTTTTAAAACGCTGGATGATCTTGGCCACTGTGCTGCAGCTCAGTTTCAGGGTCTTGGTCATTTTCATGTAGTGCAACAATTTGTCTATTAAGATCCTCAGAGAGTTCTTTGCCATGAGGTGCCATGCTGGAACTTAGTGACCAGTATGAGAGAGTGTGAGAGCTGTACTACAAAACTGAACACTATGCACACCTGAGACCTAGTAACACTAACGAGTCACATGACATTTTGGAGGGAAAATGACAAGCAGTGCTCAGTTTGGACATTTAAGGGTGTAGTCTCTTAGGGGTGTACTCACTTTTGTTGCTGGTGGTTTAGACATTAATGGCTGTATGTTGAGTTATTTTGAGGGAAGAAAATCTGTCAACTTACCGTAGCGGAATGCATTCATTAGAAGAGGTGTCCGTAAACATATGGACATGTAGCGTATGCACGTATAGCTCAAACCAGGGAGACAGTTTGTTCTCTTCTGACTGGGACAGCTGTAAACTAAAGAGATCATACAGGATTTCCTATTAAATCTACTGTAAAACAATGTATTTGTAATTAGCAGAGGAAAAACAAAAAGACCAAATCAGAATGGTTCTAAAAAAGTAAATGATGAAAATACTTCATCCCATCCCTCTGGTTAATAAATAGTGCGTCACAGTTTGATTGTCTTACAGTGTCCTGAAGATGGGGCAGTAGAAAGAGTGAGTTAAGTGCTCTCAGCAGTAGAGGACATGTATTAGTAGTGACAATTGTTCTGCAGGTCCGTGCAATTTTTTATTTCTCTTCTGCTTTGTGTCAATTTAGATGCATCATTTGGCTGAGATACAGTACTATAGGATAGTCTGATTACTGAATCTTTCACTTGGGATTACCGCTTCTGTGCTTTACATCCAAAAAAATGTAAATAAAAAAGAAATGTCATGAAAACGTTCATTTGTGTTCATAAACTCATTTTCAAGGGGGAGTCAAAAATGATCTGCACTTTATATTAAAACTTGGCTGCAATGTCTTACCAACACTTTCTGTACTGTGTCTCTAGTACTACTGTGCAGGTTTGCATGTTATGTCAGTTCATTTATGACTGCCGTGCAACAAAAATGGCCGCCACACTTATGATTTGCATGAACGAGGAGCAGCAGTGATTCATTACAGATGTGTTTGGACATCTGCACACTAACTTAGAAGTGATGCTGTAAGGAAGGTGAAAGTTTCTTAAATAGTCGTTACTGGTGTTGAGACATGGATGGTCTGAGAGTAAACCGCAGAGTCTGGAATGGAAACATCCTCAATCACTCGTCAAGAAGAAGCTCAAACGTCAAACATCAGCTGGAAAATTGATGCTGACAGTTTTCTGGGTCTCAAAGAAGCTGTAAGAGGACGGAGATTCAGGTCTGATGAAGTGAAGACAGCGGTGCATTCATGACTCACAGCTCAGCCATAAACATGTTTTAATGAGGGAATATGAACGCTTGTAATTATGTTAAATTCAATTAAAATTTTGATTAAAATCAGTTCTACAGCCTGAGTGTGGATATTTTTTGACTCACCATCTTATAGTCATTACATATAAAAGTAATGTACAGTGGTAACCCTACTTACGAGTTTAATCCGTGCAGGAGCCGAGCTCGTTAGCTGGTTTGCTCGTTAGCTGGATGCATTTTCCCCATAAGAATACATGTAAAACTGATTAATCCGTGTCAGCCGGCCAATATACAGTATACTTTAATATGCTAAATAATGTGTTTATATGGGTTTTAAAAACATAAACGAGACGACGACGGCGTCAACTTTCTTGTTCACTACCTTTTGCTACATTAGCGTCACTTTCACTGGACAGTGGTCAAATGTATTGACTGACCTCTTCTTCTACGCTAGCATCTAGGGGATGCTACGACCGCTGCGCCCCTAGTGGTTGGCATAACTGAACAAATTTAGGCTACTCGTTACTTGGAATTATACTCGTTACCTGGAACAAAAATATTCCGAGATCTTGACTCGTTACCTGGAATACTCGTTAGCAGGGATGCTCGTAAGTAGGGTTACCACTGTATTTGAAGCCTTGGTCCATTCAGAGCTGGGAATCCTGCACTTTCCTCCAAGCGTGTTGGCTCCCCAGTGATGGTGTATCAGCGGTAGTTCAAAAAGAGGTGATGGGCACATCACACTCAACAGAGAAGGCTTGTGCTTGTCTTCACCCTCCTAGAGTCAGGGACAGTGCAAAGTGGGATGGGATGGGATAATTGACTACTACTACATTGGGAAGGGGATAAAATTGGCAAAAATGTAAGAAGCAAAAAACAAAGTGTCACTTTGTGTAATCAATATGAAATGACAAGTTTACCTTTTTGATTGAACTTATGAACACAAATGAACTTGTACAGAATATTCTCACAGAGAGATGCACTAGTATCCGAGTCCTTTCCTCATTGTCCTGAGGAAAAACGCCTCCCTTAAGAGTCCTTTGTGTGGGATATTTTCTTCCACAAGAGCGTCTTCAGATTGTTGAGGATCAGCGAATGCTCCATCTCCATCTGCTCGGTGGCTCCTTTGAGAGCTATACAGGCATACAGCTGTTTCTCCAGCTCTTCCTTAACATCTGAAGGCGCCCCCCGCAGGAGGTAGTCCTTCAAGGCGCCGCACGCTTTGGCTAAGTTTGGCCGTGTGACCTCAGTGGTGCAGCGGTGCTTGGTGAGGTCACAGGAGGTGTGGCAGTCCGCCCCATAAACACAGTCACTGTCCAATTCGCACCTCCGCTCTCGCATCACTTCCTGGAAAGTGGCCTCAGGAACGATGCGCCTGGCGTCCACCACCTTCAGGTCGTGACGCTCCGTGTACCCAAACCCTGCAGCACTCACGTCGCACATGAGAAAGCTGCCAAACGTGCCATGGAAGACGTCCTCCACGAGCTCTAGCAAGCCTATGGCGATCTTGGCCTTGCGGGGCCACGAGGGCGCCGCCCACTGATCCAAACTCCTGCGCAGGCCAGCTGGAATCCACAGCTCCACGGCCCAGGGTAGACTGAGGCCATAAAGAGGTGCGTAAGGCACCTTCTCCATCACATACAGGTCCCCGCAGAAGCCCAGCAGCCTGGGAGTGTGCTCCCGGCCCTGCAAGACCACCGCCAGCAAAAACTCGTTCAGCTGCAGCAGGGCCCAGGCGGATCGGGCCTCGGCCAGAGAGATCTGACCGTCTTTGTTGGCGTCAGCCACTCCAAGCACAAGGGCTGCCAAGTCCTGCAGATTGGCCTGATCTCCCACCTTTTCCTACAAATAAATTAAACATAAAAGTCAGTCATTCTATAAGTTTCAGACTCTTTATTTGGATCTACAGATGTTCATATTGTTTACAAACTATCTGTTGATGCTTAACAGTGGGAAGGTTAGGATTGAGGTTAGGGTTAGGATCAGAGTTAGGAGCAGATTTAGGGTTAAGTTTAGGGTGACTGACTCTAATAGACAATTAGCTGAATGTCCATTAATTGCAAGTTGAGAATCAAAAATGGCCTATTTTTGATAGCCCCCGAGTGGCTCAGCAGGCTAAGACACTGACACTATGACCAGAGGATCACGAGTTCAAATCCCGGTCATGCTGTTTGCCATCAACAGCCGGGACCCAAGAGAGCAAAATTGGCAGTGCTCTCTCTGGGCGGGTAGATGGCGCTCTCTCTCACTCTATCGCTCACTCACACATTACAATGTCCGCTGGCTCAGGCGTCTACTGATTGGTCCATTCAGAGCTGGGAATCCTGCGCTGTCCTCTGAGCGCGTTGATTCCCCAGTGACGGTGTATCAGCGGTAGTTTGAAAAGAGGCGGTGGCTGTATCACAGGCAGTGTAGGAGGCTTGTGAGTCAGGGACAGTACAAAGTGATGAGGAGAGCCCCCTAGTGGATGGGATGGGTTAATAGGCTACTACCACATTTTGAAGAGGAGAAAAATTGGCCAGTTTTTTGTTTTTTTTTTTTTTTTTACCAGTGAACCAGTTTCCTCCTCTATTATCTTGCCTTACATTGTATAACAGATTGGTGATGACATAATTAAAGACTGCTCAGCATTATTTTGAGCAAAACTGGTTGAATCAGGGAAACCACAAAATAAATACAGTCATAGCAGAATATTATAACCACCCCTGGTTTGGAATTAACTTGGCCTGGGATGTTAGAGATGCCATGTGACAGGGTTTGCTGTGTGTATAAGTAAGTGAGCACAGCAGTCAGTTGTAGCAGAGTGTAACACCATCATCATGGACAAAGGATGTGATTTGACTGCATGGTGGCGGTAGCATCTCTAAACCACTAACTTTGCAGGATGCTGTAGGGAAGGTGTATTAAGAATTGACGTCTTGTACACTGAATGCCTCCCAATGGGCCATTGATGCCAGAGGAGAATGATGGCTCTGGTGAGTGGTACAGAGCAATCAACACACCACAGTGGACCAGTTATCTTTTATAATGAACATTTTGGCCCATTATATCCCCTTTCATTCCAAACCAGGAGTGGTCATTTATTTGATTGATAGATTGATAGACTGATTGATTGATTGACTGACTGACTGATTGACTGATTGATTGACTGACTGATTGACTGACTGATTGATTGACTGACTGATTGATTGCTTGACTGATTGATAGACTGACTGATTGACTGATTGATTGACTGATTGATTGATTGACTGATTGATTGATTGACTGATTGATTGATTGATTGACTGACTGATTGATTGACTGACTGATTGATTGACTGACTGATTGATTGCTTGACTGATAGATAAATAGATAGATAGATAGATAGATAGATAGATAGATAGATAGATAGATTGACTGATTGATTGATTGACTGATTGATTGACTGATTGATTGACTGACTGATTGACTGACTGATTGATTGACTGACTGATTGATTGACTGACTGATTGATTGCTTGACTGATTGATAGACTGACTGATTGACTGATTGATTGACTGATTGATTGACTGATTGATTGATTGACTGATTGATTGATTGATTGACTGACTGATTGATTGCTTGACTGATTGATTGCTTGACTGATAGATAAATAGATAGATAGATAGATAGATTGACTGATTGACTGATAGATTGACTGATTGACTGATTGATTGACTGACTGATTGAATGATTGATTGATTGATTGACTGATAGATACTTTATTGATCCCTTGCGGAAAATGGACCAGGTGGACTGATTTCAGTGCTTCTCACCTTTAGATGGCTCAGGACCATCTCTCTGAACTTCTCCACAGACGTGCCTTTAGTGGGCCTGTTGAAGGACTCTGGCTCTCTCCGTGGCTCCAGCTCTGCTGCCAGGTCGTAGTGATGAACTTCTTCCATGTGGCACTTAATGATGCCCTCCATATCACCCCAGCTACCGGAATACACCTGAAAGACAAAGAGTCAGCAGTTACTACTGGGTACCAGTCATGGCTACACTTTAAAAACACGTCCTTGGTGTCTCCAGCATAAATTATGTCTTTGGTGCAAGCACATGTAGCAGTCATGCGGTTCTCCAACCCTCTAAATAATCGGTTCTGCATCTGGAGTGGGGAACTTAGGCTCCGTTGTTCACCAGAGTGACAAAATGTTCTTTGAACATCATCAAAAAGGTTCGTTAAGCTGTAATAGAGTGGTCACTAATTCTGACAGGTGTCTATCAAAATATGTGACCTCACTGTATTTCACTAAAATAAAACTAAAAGTCTTGTAAATCTTTACAGATTACTTACTTTTACTCATATTTTTATGTTAATAAAGCATTTATGACTACAGTGTACACTGAGGCTGTAATAGACAGTAATATTTAGTGAATATTTTTCTGAACATGTAATTGTGACAGTTGTAATATTTTACTATTCACAGTCATCAGTTATTTTGTTTTGTTAAATTATTAAATATCACTAAACTGTTAAATGTGTCTTAATGTGTTTCTTCACACACACACACACACACACACACACACACCTGTTTAATTGTTCACATATGCTTCACTAATGCGTTGCACTGTGTGTGTGTGTGTGCGTGTGTGTGAGAGAGAGATTCAGTGTGAACTGTCTGTGTGTGTGTGTGTGAGTGAGAGAGAGAGAGAGAGAGAGAGAGAGAGAGAGAGAGAGAGAGAGAGAGAGAGAGAGAGAGAGGTCAGAGCTGTGTTACTACAGAATATAATGTTAGTCACGTCAGTCACTAAGTCACGAGCTTTATGGAGCTGTGTGCATTAAAGCCTCAGCCTGAGGACGTTTTTACAGATATTCATGTCTAAAACATAAGTATCTGCGTGAACATTAAATGTAAATACGAGCGTTGATGAT
Organism: Crenuchus spilurus; assembly: GCA_036984385.1. Taxonomy (NCBI): domain Eukaryota; kingdom Metazoa; phylum Chordata; class Actinopteri; order Characiformes; family Crenuchidae; genus Crenuchus; species Crenuchus spilurus. The sequence goes on from BRDA01005138.1 coordinate 8,133, forward strand.
CGCTAAGCTTTCCAAACGCTGTGCAAAGAATTAAAGCCGCGTCGTGCATGTGAAGAGAAATACCGAAATAGTGTCACACGTGTCGACTGTCACAGATTTCAGTGTAACACCAGTTCATGCCTCTTTTTAATTAAAAGAAAAACAAAATCGAAAATGAGCGCTCGTAATTTGTTTTTCCATTTTTCATTTTCTGCACAAAATGGGAAATCGGAAAACGGTTCGTTATCATTCGTTGGTTTTCTCGTTTTTTCATTTTTTGTTTCAAACGGAAAAACGAACTGCCTGAATGTACATGGACCCATCTACCCACCCAGAGAGGGCACAGCCAATTGTGCTCTCTCAGGCCCTAGCTATTGATGGCAAGCAGCATGACCGGGATTCAAACTCGCAATCATAGTGTCAGCTCTGTAGTCCACTGAGCCAATTCTAATAATTATTAAATTAGTTGCTGTATTAGGAGACCCCTAATAAATAATAGTAATTCATTAATTAATTAGTTAGCAATATTATTAATTAGTAATTAATAATAATAACAGTAGAGCTACTTTTTAAAACCTACTGAAAGTTAGGGTACAGAATTGGCAAATTAAAAGTTCCCATACTTGGTGTATCTCGAGTGGGGAACCGAAGGCCAGAGTCCAGTATGCGGATGCTCTGATACAAAACCTCAGTGCCAAAAATGTTCTCTGAACTGCAACCATTGAGCCTTTTTTGTGCCATACTTTCAAAAATAACCCTTCTGCTTACGAGTGCACATGAAATCAAGTGAGTCTCTGGGTAGAGCAACACCTCTGGGGACATTTCGTGATGTTTTCATCATGTGATTAGAAGCTGGATCTACAGTACTCGTGTTCAGACTGCAGGGTCTGCTCACTGTTAGAGCGGTTCAGGCTACAATTACAGGAGAAACTGAGGCGGAGAGTGTGGCGTGATTGTCAGGAGATCAAAATAGAGAACAATCTGTTTGTTTGTGAGGCAACACACAGCAATTAGAGAAGAGTCTGACCTGGTTACTGGGTTTGGCAGACAGACATTTTCCCAAATACAGTGTATCCTTTTCACACAAGCTGCTGCAGGCTGTACCGTCGATCACGCCTTTCCGGAACTTATCACACTGGAATAAAGACACAAACACATCACCGAACATCAAAGACAAGCCAAAGCAGAGATACAGCACCCAAGACAGGCCCTGACCCATTTCTCAGTGTCTGTATTGTATTTTCTCAGACACACTTGAGCAGATGCTCCAGCAGATGGCTCCCTGTTCACAGTGATGCCTCCAGTAGGAGCTAATGATAAGCTGGATTTAAATGTGCACCATTGAAATTGAACTCACAATAGCGTTTTTGCACTCGTGTCCACGGCACAGCTCTGTGTAGGAGGAGTACTCCACATACACCACCCAGCTTCCTACAAACACAGCCAGCCAGGAAAAGAACAGGTACTTCATGTGGAGGTAGGAGAACCTGGCCTGTGCACAAGACAAAAGAGAAAGAATATGAAATGATAGTTTGACTCACATTTTTATTAGAATACCACATTTCTTTAGCATGTTTTGCAGCAGCAGGGACTGGGAAACTAGTCTGAGTCAAGGTGAAGAAGGATGGTGCTAAATACAGGGGTATTCTAACGGCAAAACCTGTTTCGGTCTGTCAGTGATTTGAGACTAGGACTGAGGACAATTATCCAAAACATACTGCTAAAGCAACACACGAGTGGTTTAAGGTGAAACATGTAAAAGTATTGGAATAACCCAGTCAAAGCTCAGACCAATTGAGAATCTGTGGTCAGACTTGAAGATCGCTGTTTAACAGCAGAAACCATCTAACTTGAAGGAGCTGGAGCAGTTCTGGCTGTAGGAATGGGCAAAAATCTCAGTGACAAGATGTGGCAAGCTCATAGAGACTTATCCAAAGTGACTGGCAGCTGTAATTTCCGCAAAAGGTGGCTCTACAAGTACTGACTTTAGGGGGGTAAATAGTTATGCACACTGAAGTTTTCTGTTATTTTGTATTTGTTGTTTGCTTCACAATTAAAATAAAATAAAATGTTAAATCCCTCAAAGAATACATTTTAATTCCAGGTTGTGAGGTAGCAAAACACAAAAAAAATGGCAAGGGGCATTAATATTTTCACAAAGCACTGTAAGTACCAGTAGGAACTGGTGCGTATTTCATATGTATTGATTAATAAGGGAAGTTACACTCCAAATTACAGGGAATTACACCTTAAACTAGGCTGTACTAAAAAAATAGCATTACCAACTGTTTATATGCACAGCAGGAATGCCACTTATAATTATTATTATTATTATTATTATTATTATTAAAAATAACCATAAATAATCATAAATAGAAATAATAATAAATAAATTATATTATTATTATTATTATTATTATTATTATTATTAATAATAATAATAATAATAATAACGATGCCACATATGGTCTATGTATTAAAATGTCTGATTTAGCTTTAATGAAAGTCATATGCCCAAACATCAGCAGCGTTTTGGTTATTTTATGATGTTATGCCCAGTGGAAGTGTGAAGATCAGTGAACTTCTCATATGAAAGTGTGATCTTTGAAAGCTCTGAGCTGAGGAAAGCTGTCATCTCTCCATCCACAGGTTGTAAGCCCCGCTATGAATAGCTCCATCACTGCAGCCATGGGACGATGTTTCATGAAATATGTAATTCTCACCCAGATTTCATCTAAAAACTGCTGTGCAATATGAATGAGGTGAGGATACCGAATACGACATAATTTATGCACCAAGGCAAGTCCTGCATTTTTATGATGCCACTTACATAAAGAAGAAGAATAAAATAAAATCACTTCACATATAAAAGTCATCATCATGAGATCTGAAGATCTTTATTCTTTCAGGTCCAGAAGAGATTTCAGTGTAAAAAAATGGTACAGTGTAAATCAAAAAATGTGAATATTGTGAAAAAGTTGAAAAATGTCATATTTTATATTCATTACATATAAAGTGAAATTTCAAGCCTTTGTGTTTTATTGTTGATTAGTTTGGCTTATAGCTCATTAAAACCAGAAACCCAAATAATTAGAATATTTAATATTTGTTGAGTCATATATGTATCTAATTTTCTGAGACACTGAATTTTTGGGATTTTCATTAGTTGTCAGTTATAATCATCAAAATAAAAAGAAATAAACATTTGAAATATATCTGTCTGTGTAATGAATGAATATAATATACACTATAATAAAAGAATATCTAATATAATATTCACTTTTTGAATTGAATTACTGAAATAAATTAACTTTTTCATGATATTCTAATTTTATGTACATTTTAAGTTGGATTCTAGAAGAAAGTTGGTGTCACATATTAAGACTGACGGGACTTCTACTGACATCCATCATTAATTTTTATATCTAGTTTTTTATTTATTTATTTTTTATTATTATTTTAAATAAATAAATAAATAAATAAAAAAATTAAAAAAATACTAGTATTGCCTTAAAACAAGACACAAGCAAAGCTGTCAGGATAATTCTCACATAAAGATGCTTTTATTCCTGTATTAGAATTGGAATTACATCCTGACATCAAGTCAAAATGAAAACTATGGTATTGCCCATCCCTAATTTACAGGTAAGAAGTACATATCAGTATTATGACCACCTCCAAACTGTTGTTATTTGGGGGTTCAAGAATGAATGGTCTGTAATTCAAACCATGTATACAGTCCTCAGTGCACTCAAACTTTGAGTGTTACAGACTTCACACTAGACATGGACATACACTTATTATTGCTGGGTGTTAGTGATACAAAAGCTAATCCTCAGTATCTGAGACCCTTTTCTAACTAAAAATGTCACAATATAAGAGATAAGCCTACATAAACAAGACGAGCCTCTGCATAATGTGGTTACTTATATTTCCTGTATGGGTTTTTAATGTTTTTTAGTTTATCAGTATTTACCTCATGCCTCCTCCTTTTCCCCTTGTACAGTAGGTTTATCTGTTAATCGCCTCATTCTGTGTTTATTTGTTCATATTTATGCTCTTCAGAAAAGCAATAACACACACTGTTGAGGAAAAGGTTTGTGAGCCGAATGGCCCGGGCTAATTTCACCGGCATCGCAGCCCTCTGTGGCCTGACATTTCCTTATCTGAAAAATCGGAGCTGACAGGACTTCTCCTCCAGCGCCTGGAGGAGGAAAGAGGAGCTTGTAGTGAAGCGTGATTGCCGCCAGGACTGCTGTGTATTGTTAAGGGAGGGCGGGAGTCACTTACTCCCTGACTTTTTATTTATTTACTTATTTATTTATTTTTGTTTGCACATCAACACCACCTGTGAGTGGAGCCCATGTGATTGTGCAGATCTTAATGGAACTAATAAGAACCCAGTAAATGACAGAGAACCGTGTGTGTGGATGAGAGTGTATGCGTGTGTGTCTGTGCATGGTGTGTGTGTGTGTGTGTGTGTGTGTGTGAGTCTGTGTGAGTGTGTGTGTGTATGAGTGTGTGAGTCTGTGTGTATGCGTGTATGTGTATGAGTGTGAGTCTGTGAGTGTATGTGTATGAGTGTGTGAGTGTGTGTGTGTGTGAGTCTGTGTGTGTGTGTGTGTGTGAGTCTGTGTGTGTGTGTGAGTGTGTGTGAGAGTGTGTGTGAGAGTGTGTGAGTCTGTGTGTATGCGTGTATGTGTATGAGTGTGAGTCTGTGAGTGTATGTGTATGAGTGTGTGAGTCTGTGAGTGTGTGTGTATGAGTGTGTGTGTGTGTGTGAGTCTGTGTGTGTGTGTGTGTGTGAGTCTGTGTGTGTGTGTGAGTGTGTGTGAGAGTGTGTGAGTCTGTGTGTATGCGTGTATGTGTATGAGTGTGAGTCTGTGTGTATGCGTGTATGTGTAAGAGTGTGAGTCTGAGTGTATGTGTATGAGTGTGTGAGTCTGTGAGTGTGTGTGTATGTGTATGAGTGTGAGTCTGTGTGTGTGTGTGAGTCTGTGTGTATGTGTGTATGTGTATGAGTGTGAGTCTGTGTGTGTGTGTGAGTCTGTGTGTGTGTGTCTGTGTGTGAGTCTGTGTGTG
>BRDA01005138.1:18749-30251 GCA_036984385.1 Crenuchus spilurus
AATTTATTTACATTGAACATTTTTGTTATTTTGTTCTTAACACATTCCACTATGTAATAAATAAAGATTTTCAACTGGAATATTTTATTCACTGAGATCTAGGATGTTATTTTAGTGTTCCCTTTATTTTTTGAGCAGTGTGTGCATGGCATTAGCTTCCATTATTTATTAGCGACATTAAATTTATGGCTGCTGTGCAAACCTTTATGACATCATAACTGGGAATACAATACTGTTTGAACAGTAATTTACTCAAATATTCTAATGATTTTAAATTCTGGATTTCAGGAGCTATAATACAGAAAAACTGTTTTAAAAAGGCTTGAAATGTCACTTTTCAAGTAAAGAATTTAACATCTGCATGAAATTATGAACACAAAAGAACTTTTCACTGATATTCTACATCTGTGGAGCTGCACTTCATGCTGTGCAGTGTTTTTTTTTTTTGTTTGGTGTGACTGGAAGCACAACAGCATCAATGTTTACAAACAACATGAAAAGGTGTTCATCACGCCTGTTGCTACAGCAACCGCGGTGTAGCTAAGCAACGTAGCTAGGCAGGGTAGCTAAGCAACATGTCTCAGAGTCAAATACAGTGACATTAGCCACAGTAGCAGATTAGATCAGAGCCAAGCAAAGCTCAGAGTCACCAGGCTGGAGAGATCTCACCTGAATCCAGGTGAACTAGCTTAACTAGCTGCTCTGATTCGACACCACGTAAAAGTTTGAGCCCCTTTAGTAATGAGAGCAGGTTATGATGGATATGCACAGAGGCAGTACTGCCTCCTCCAGCCTGAGCGGAGAGATTAGACAGCAGGTTCACATGTGAGGTGTTTGATTCCTACCTGGATGTAGATGGGCTTCCTCAGCCAAAGCCATGGACTCAGAATCCGTGCCATGACTGAAACAGCACATCTCACAGCGCTGAGCTGCAGCGACAAATCAGCGCGCGACACGGTTAGAAACGCGGGACAGAGATGCAGGAAAACACACGAGTGAGAGCGTTTACCAAACCGGACTCCCCTCCTCACAGCAGCTGAGCTCCAGCAGCGCCGCACTTACAGCTGCTCGCCGCTAGATGGCGATCAAGGCGCGGGCGCTCATTTAATAACTACAGAGTGCGGCCAAAACCTGCTACAAGAACATGAGTCATAGCACAATATTATGACCACCTGGCTAAGGTATAACCACCCGGGGCTTGGTGTTCAGTCAGTGGTGATCTCTGTCACTTTCCTCATTCATTATAGAGCTGAACTGGGCCACTGTGGTGCTCGTCGAAGTCGTCGCTCCTCTGACATGAATAATAATAATAATATTTAAAGGTGGTATATAAATAAATAAATTAACGTATTAATTATTAATAATAATAATAATAAATATTATGAAGATTATTATTAATTAATAAGTTTATTTATTTATTTATATACCACACTTATAATAATAATAATAAGAAGAAGAAGAAATCTTTTGAATAAAAATTTACTTTTATTAAAAAAATGTAAAAGTAATAAAAACAATTTTACATCTTTAAATAAAAATAATAAAATCTTAAAATCTTTATATACAAATTATAAATACAACCTTTATTTAAATAGCACCTTTACTACATAAATGTAGTGCACAAAGTGTTTCACACAGTGCTTTAGCAGAAAAAAAAATGATAAAAGCATAAAATACAACGTTTATTCATTAAAATTATAAAATGAAACTGATCCACTCTTCCTCCAGACTCTGGAAGCTTGATTTCCAAATGAAATGTCAAATGTACTTTCAGTGATGGTTTGGGGAGCTATGCCATCTGCTGGTGTTGGTCCACTGTGTTATATCAAGTTCAAAGTCAGCGCAGCGTCTACCAGGACATTTTAGAGCACTTCATGCTTCCATCTGCTGACAAGCTTTATGGAGATGTGGATTTCTTTAACCAGCAGGACTTGGCACCTGCCCACACTGCCAACAGTACCAACACCTAGTTTAATAACCACAGTATCACTGTGCTGGGCAATAAACTCACCTGACCTAAACCTCACAGAGCATCTATGAGCTATTGTTAAGAGGAAGATGAGTGACACCAGACCCAACAGTGCAGACGAGCTGAAGCCGCTATCAAAGCAACCTGGATTTCAGTACCACCTCAACAGTGCCACAGCCTGATCACCTCCATGCCACGCAGCACTGATGCAGGAATTCATGCAAAAGGAGCCGCAACCAAGTACTGAGTGTATATACTGTACATACTGTTCAGTAGAACAACATTTATGTATTAAAAATATTTTTTTATTGGTTTTATATAATATTCTCATGTTTTGAGATACTGACTTTTGGGTTTTCATTGGCTGTTGGCCATAATCAACATAAAAATAGACACTTGAAATAAACACTCTGTGTGTAATTAATCTGTATATGAGTTTCACTTTTTAAATTGAATTACTGACATAAATTAACTTGATATTCTGAGGTTTTTTTTAGATGCACCTGTATATCTCAAATTAAGGGTGCTTAGTAATGACTAAAAACCAAACTGAACATTTTATTCCTAATCCTAGCATGTTTTTAAAATTAATGTACCAACATGTTTATAGTAAACACTTCAGCTTTTAAAGTGAAGATCAGTAGAAACAGGAAATCTACTGTTTAATGCAGAATCCGAAAAATATTACTGAACACACTGACAAAAAAAATCAAAGATTCATGATGTACACCTACTGAGGAAAACCAGCCTGACATTTGGAGTGCGGTATCCCTTACATATACAGCTCAGAAATTAAGATACCTTAAGAATTAAAAATTCTATAAACTACTGACAATATTTCTCTAAAGTTTTGAATAAAAAAAAGTCATTTAGATTTGTTTATCCATCCATCATCACACCCGCTTAATCCTTATTAGGGTCGTGGTTAATCCCCTACCCCCTCACTGGGTGCAGGGCAGGGTTAGATTTGTTTATTTGCAAAAAAAACTGGTCAAAAGAATAAAAATATGCATCACTTTCAGAAAATAATCTTATTTTTAAACCCCACAATACTGTTTTAAATTTAAAAAACGTATAAATCGTTCAGAAATCAGTATCAGGTGGAATAACTGATTTTGCATAGCCGGAGCTCAGGTCTGGAGATTGGGTTGGACATTTGAAGTGGTCTCTTGTAAGTAAAATGTACATAATTTTATATAAAAATATTTAAAATAAAAATTATATAAAAAATATATGTATAAAAATATATTAAAAAATTTTAATATAAAAATTATTTTTAATATAAAAATATTACATAAAACATTTAATATAAAAAATTTTAATATAAAAATATATGAACATTTTTAATATAAAAATAGTTAATATAAAAATTATTTTTAATATAAAAATTATTTTTAATATAAAAAATTTAATATAAAAAATTTAATATAAAAATATTAAATATATATTTAAAAAAAATTACATAAAAAATTTATATATATATATATAATTTTTATATATATAAAATTCAGTGGTTCACTATAAATACTATAAAATGAAAATATTGGTATATTAACATGCTTAAGTTGGAAATAAAATGTGCCTCTGTTAAAAGAGACAGTCCTGAAACTTGTTCAAACACCATCACACTGAAGTCATATCATCCTATGACAGTCATTGATATTTCAAGTCTTGTAGCAGCAAATTAAAATGAATCATCAGCTCAGAACAGTGAGAGAATTATAAGATCTTTATTAACCAGTACTCACCCTCTACATCTACGATTCAGGATCATTTCACTTCTTAAAGATGCTCAAGACACGACACCTCCTATAAAGTCTACAGTATACATTTGCATCTTTTCCCCCTCAAAAGTTCAGATCTAACCAGTAGGTGGTACTTCTGAAACTCAACAAATTAAATGAGAAAAGATGGAAGTTTTGAAATCCTAATCACAGACTGAGTTTGGTTAGGAAAAGAAGAGTCGAGCGCAGTTTTCAGTTTGTGGCATAGCCTTGCAAAAAGCTTTTATTTGGTTGTCATCTCAGATGAATCATGAGACCACGTACCACACTATACAGACAACCAACATCCTCACTGTGAGGTCCATCAGAGCGTTCAAAAACTGAAAGAAACCCAAAAACTGACATCCATTATGCATAGAAATCTTAACCAACTGCTTAAAAAAAAGCTATTTCTGTACATAAGAGCTGACTTTTTAATGAATTCTGTGAACTTATACTGTAAATTATTGGCCGTCTGTCCAGACTATTTCTGTATGTACAATATACACACACACACACACACACACACACACAAACACACAAGCTGCTGGGTAAAGCAGCGCATACATGCATGCCGGCTAAGAAGCCTGAAAACACAAAAGTTCCTTGTGTCAGCATTATATTTTACAACAAAAATAAACACACAGCTTGTTTACATTCTGTCTGTGTCAACGCAACGTTACAGGAGAAGAAAACCCACCCATTTACACCTCATGTAGCTACGCCGAGTTTATTTGGGGCTGTTGACTAGAACGGACCCACTTTAGGGCCCACTCCTCTCACTCCACCTCTGCCACGTGTGCCACCTCAACCTCCATGGTCTGGATGATGTCGGCGGCCTCTTCCACCTTCATTCCTGCCTGCTGGGCCAGGACATAGTTCACCACTTGCATGATGCTCTGGTCTGACAGAGTGGCGATGCCCGCCTCGCTGACCGCCTGCACGGCCTCCACGGCCTCCACCGTCTCCTCAGTGATGAGGACCGTTTCGATCTCCTCGCTGGGAGGTGGCTGAGGTGGCTGAAGCTCTGGAGGCAGCTCGGGGGTGAGGATGCTGACCGCGTGCTCCACCTGAGTGCCCTGGTTGTGGAACTGCAGCGTATCTTTTTCAAGCATGATCTTGCCAGGTAGGTGGTCTCCGTGGTATTTGGTTATGTGCTTTCGCAGCGTGCGGGCATCGATGTGGGCCTCCTGGCAGAGCGGGCAGACGTAGGGGCGCTCGCCTGTGTGCGTGCGGACGTGCCGCTTCAGTGAGCGAGCGTCAGCCCACGCTACCCCGCAGGTCAGACACTCGAAAGGCTTCACCCCTGTCGAGAGAGAAGGTGAAGAAGCCGATAACTGAGGTGGCGCTTAAGTCGCGTGTGCCCCTGACTAAAGGAGAAGCAACACACTGCAATATGTTTTTCTAAAGTTTCTAAAGGCACTTTTTTCACCAGCTCAGTGCATCACAGTGCATCACAAATCACACGTTCTGTCATCACTTCCATCCGACTGTACCCAAGTGTCTCACATGCAAAGCTCATTACTCATTTCATCACATTCGTAGCATCTCTAAAGATGACCCAATTCTTACAAAGAGGAGCGTCTACAACGAAAACTGTGCAGAGAAATTCTCCAGAACAGAATCGATGTGTAATACAGGCACAGTCCTGTTCATTATACAACTGATCCTGAATGAGGACCCGGAGTGCCACCTAGAGGAAAAGCTGTGCACTGAACTGTACTTTACAATGTACGTTTATGAGCATCACAACTTCTAAATAACCTTAAAAAGCTCAGAAAGTGAAGAAAGATCATGTGACTATATGAGCTGTGTGTGTGTGTGTGTGTGTGTGTGTGTGTGTGTGTGTGTTTACCTTGGTGGTTGTTCATGTGGCGCCTGTACTCCCTGAGCTGAGTGAACTTCCTGCCACAGTGTTCACACTCCCTCTCCAAATTCTGCTTGACTCTGCCCTTCTTTCCATGCGTGGCCTTTTTCACATGCCTCCTGAACAGAGCCTTCTCAAAGAACTCTTTACCACAAACGTTACACCTGGAAAATCAATGAGACAAAGATGTTACAGTGAGTCACACACGTTCAGCCTAACAGCAAAGATGAGGTTAGAAAACGACTAAAGACCAAAAACGTTCAGCTTTGTGTTATTCTTAAATTCACTACAAGTCCAGGGTGTCGGCTTTAAAACGAATGAAGATCCGGTGATGGAATTGGGATTAAATGTACATCAGGCCCATGTTACGACGTGTGCATGCAGTTCTTTTCTCCTGATCAGGTGGTGATGACGTCCGAGACGTGTTTTTTTTTGGCAGCTTCTTCTTCTGTGTTGAGTTTGTTATTAAGTACATTCACACCTGCACGGGCGCCGGCCTCCACTCCTACAGCCGCGGATACTAGTCGTCAGACATTAACACCCGTCTACCTGCACTGTAACCTTACGTAGCAGTCTTTTTCACACAGACTGAGGTATTTAACCCACATTTTATCATCAGATCTTCATTAGTATTAAAGTTATTAATTGTATAAATAAGCAAACAGGACACCCTGTATTATTTTAATATATTTACTAAACCACTCATTTGGTTATGATTAGAGCCGTACCAATTTCACTAAATATGAAATTAACATGAAATAAATAAAGTAAGATGTAATTAACTGTCAAATAACTAACTATGCAGTTAATTAGAATGACTCGCATTCAAAACTATATGATTATGATTTTACACCACCTTTAAAAGCCGTCACTAGTCGCGTTTCCATTGACTCTGAAATATCGCAAATTAGAATTGAGAATAAAAATGTGCTTAATGGAAACACGACAATTTCGGAAAAAACTCACGTTTTTTGATAAAAGTCTTTTGCGCTAAGATGAGGTGGTTTTTCAGTCGTATCCAAATTGGTTTATATCACAAAAGTGTAATGGAAACTGACTTTTCGCATTAAGGGAGTCACGTGATCAACAACCGGACGTTTCTATTGGTGAAAAAGACGACGACGAAGAAGACAACAACAGAAAGTGCGAGGATGAAGATGACGCGGCATATTTGGAATTAAAAGTTGAGTGTGTCATTTTAAAATGTTGAATCCACAGCTCTTCTGTAAAATCATCGACTACAGTTTCCCAAAAACGCCGCATACGTAGCTGCTCCCAAGTATAAGGGGCTTGTCACTCCAAAGCCTCGATAAGTCGCCGTCTCCTCTGATGGCTGATGATGAGCACTAGTGCCGTGGTAGCAGTATGTATAAAGCTGAAGTATGTGTTTACATCCACTGCCGCCATGTTTGTAACGACTTATCGCGAGAACAAACATATTCACACGTGAGTTTATAAAAGTATTTCACATTTAATGTAAACACCGCAATTGTGAAACTTGTTTTTTCGACAAAACAGAAAATCGATAAAGTTTTGCGCAAAACTGCAATGGACACGCGACTAGAGAGTGTTTTACTATTGTGAGCATGTGCACGCATTTGCATGTATAACAGGGCAAGTAAAAATGTCTGGGCATGCTTCCGTTACCTGTACGGTTCTGCAACGGTGTGCGATTTGACGTGGGAGTACCAGTCCTTTTTCCAGCTGTAGCACTTCCCACACACCTGGCACTGGAAGGGCTTCAGGCCCATATGCTTATTCATGTGCTGCTGCAAGTCTTTCGCCTCAAAGAAGCTCTTATCACAGCTGCAGAACAGGGACAAAACAGACATCGCGGAGATTAGAATGTGCTGTGAGAACGTGTTCCTGCGAGCTGCGTCAGCAAAAACCAGAGAACAAAGGTTTCTGAAGCCTTTGCCTCCGAGCGCGCGATGTGTGGGTGTATGCTGGGGGAGGAAGGTACTCACTGGGGACACTGGAAAGCTCGGACCTCAGGTTTGGGTTGATGTTTCTTCAAGTGTTTGCTCAGTCCAGAAGCCCGGTGGAACGACAGCCCACACTGCGTGCATAAATATTTTGATTCACCTGGTAAAGAAGATGTATATTAAATACGTCACCTGTTGTTATTCCTGTTATCTAAACGAACACGAGTCATTTATATGCCTACCCTTCATATCACGATCCGTGAAAATTAGAATAAAGTGAAAAAGCTGTTCATAATTTAATGTTAATTTATATTCATCACATGTCCATTTTAGTCACTGTCTGCAGACGCGGAGTCTCCTAAAGCTCGTCAGCAGATGGAAGCATGAAGTGCTGTAAAATCTCCTGACACATGGCTGTGTAGACTTGAGAAAACACAGTAGACCAGGGGTGTCCAAACTACTGCCTGCGGTAATATGCTCGCAAGAGATTTTATAAATAGAAAAGAATATGGCCCGTACTTTTGATTGAGTGTAGTGCACTTCTTAGTTTTAACACAAGGGGGAGCTACTGTTGATCAAGACAGTTGCTCCACCAAAAAGAACATCACAGACAGGGTTGCCAGGTTTGCGGTTTTCACGCCAAATTGGGCTTATTTGAAAATCCAGTCACGGGAGAAAATTAAAGCGTGGCGGGATGCGTTTTTTTGGGCTACTTCTAAAAATTACCAGGGAATTTTGAATGCAACAATAAGTACGAGGAGAACATAACATAAGGAAATACAGCGTAAAGAGGAGAGCAGGGGAGAGAGAGAGAGAGAGAGAGAGAGAGAGAGAGAGGGAGACAGAGACACATAGAAGGTGAAGAGAAAACAGTCGCTAGCTAATATGCCAGGTAAACGGGGGAAATACGGGTATTGCAAGGACTGGGAAAAAGAAAAAAGTTTGATATAATGGATTAAAAGTGTTCCTAATGAGAATAAAGCGTATGGCAAATACTGCAAATGTGAAATGAAAAAGTTCCTTTTCTTTGCTAATTATGTTACTATTAAATGTTCTCGACTGGGATATAAAACTGTTATAAAAGAACTAATAAACACTGATGTTACCATATTATTAATGACAGATAATAAATCTCTTATAAACAAAATACTAAGTCGTACACTCAGTTGTTTTGCCATTTGCTTCAAACGTGTGACAGACATATTTTGGACTAGTTTAAGCTTCTGAAGGGCAGGTTTTAAACTGACTTTGGGGTGGATATTTATGCTGGACCTGGCAACCTTGATCACAAGAAATGTACCCCAAGTTACTAAACATGGCAGAACCAAAGAAGCGAAAGGTAGAGAGTGAGTGCAGAAAATTTCAGACACGGTTGGAGAGTGAATATTTATAATATATCTAATAATATCTCATCTGATGCAGATTTGCTCCTTGATCAAGTGACATTTGTCCTGATTTTTGGCACGAGTGGTGACAGATCAGCACCGCAACTTGATGGCCCGATTTACATACCCAGCACAGCTGATACCAGAATAATTTACTAAAATTATATGCACTCCTTAATGTTGATAATTGTTTTAAACAAATGTTAATAGGTGTGTTGCTAAGCCTAATAACTTAAATATCAAGCTTGAAATGTACCCGTCCCATTTACCCCTTTATTGTTTTTTCTCTGTGCTGTAAATCTTCTGTAGAAGAAATCTGAGGCTGCTGTTCTGAGAATGAGACCAAAGCTTTTTCTGAATAAATCAGTAAAGATCCATTTATGGAAGCTGTGATGAAGGCAGTTTTGTCTTTAATTATATTTGATTTTTATTATTATAATTGATTTTTCTAACTTTAATACATTAAAGTTAAGGCCATGTACCTAATATCTAGTAACTGGCCCAGCCCCTCCTATATTTTTAGTTTGGACACCCCTGCAGTAGACCAACACCAGCAGATGACATGGCTCCCCAAACCATCACAGAAACCTCACACTAGACTTCTGGATTGTATGTCTCTCCACTCTTTATCCAGCCTCTAGGAGCTTGATTTACAAATTAAAAGTCGACGACTAATTTAATAGTTGGTGCGTCGTTTTTTTTTTTTTTTTTTACTTTCTTTTTCTCTCCAAACTGCTGCGTCTGCCTTTCTGTCCTTAACACACATGTGCAGTAGTGGTAACCAGGGTAGGCCGTGGACGACATCACAGGATGTTATACAGACAGGCTCATCATGGCTACCCGGCAACAGAGCTCAAAAGAGTGGGATCGTTTTAAAAAAATGAAAGAGAAACGTGTGCAGAACTTGTCTTCCACGGCAGCACAACTGCGATGCACGAGCACCTGAAAAGGAAGCCTGTTGTGGCTGATTGTGACAATGAGAAGAAGGATCATCTCGGTAAGCTAAATTGCTAGTTAGCTGCTAAAATTAGCATAAACAGAGAGTTAACTTGCTGCTTACTCATATTTATAGCTGTAAAAGTGAACATTAGTGATGACGATTTGATTCATCAGCCTTAGAACACATTCATGTGTTTTCTGTAACGTTATAACAGTCATGTGTTTCACTAGCAATGCTAATGTTTTCTAACGTTACGTTTCAGTGCTACATTTACACTTTATGCTAAACAGTTAAATAATTGTTTGTTGCAACAAGCTGCATATTTAATTAAAGGTTTAATGAACTATGATCTTAATTGTTTTTATTTTTAGTTAGCATATAGCTGAAATCTAATGACGGTTATATAATAACAGCTGCATTCTAGTGCGATAAGCTGTATGTTTTATATTCAATTAACGTATGATCCGATTAGTCGACTAATCGCAAAAATAATCGGTGATTAGTCGACTATTAAAAATAATCGTTTGTGGCAGCCCTAACCTCAAAAGACGACTTAAAACAGTGGAGCACTGCTAACGGTCCAGTTCTGGTTCTGCTGAGTCCAGGTAAGACACTTCTGATGTGAGAGAGACAGTATTTATACTGTTTATAGTCACGTTTTTACCCATTTGTATCCCCTTCCCAATGTAGTAGTAGCCAATTATGATCCTCTGGTCATAGTGTCAGCGTCTTAGCCTGCTGAGCCACTCGGGGCCGCGAGGAGTTTCTTGAGCTATAAACCACACTGACCAACATTAAAACAAAATCTTTTTGAATTCAATTATGAACTTTCATAATATTCACATTTTCTGATACAGAACTCGCCATTTAAAAAAAATGTAAGAAGCATAAAACACATTAACTACACTCAGAACTCTTTGTGGAAGTGTAATATTCACTGTTTCAGGCTACTAAACACACTAATTTGCACAAGCTTGCCTGTGTGGATGCTGGTGTGCTCTTCCAGGCTCCTCTTGGTCACAAAGGACTTATCACACGCACTGCAGTGGAAACGCTTAGCCGTGTCATGTAGCAATTTGTGCATCTTCAGGCTGTGTTTGGTAGCAAAGCTTTTCCCGCAGAGTCTGCATGTGTGCGGCCTCACGCCCGTGTGGTTAAGCATGTGGATACGTAAAGAATACAGTTTGGGCAGCGTTTTGCCGCAGATATCGCACACAAACTCTCGTTTGGTGCGGCCCTTGGCCTGACCCTCCGGTCCATCCAAGTCGTCTGATACTGGGCCTCTGGTCATCGACGCTCTCTGTGTCTTCTGGTGCTTGTGACGAGCCAAGTGGGCACGTAGAGATGCGGCGTACAGGAACTCCTTATTACACAGCTGGACAAAGAAGTGGGATAGTGTTGCTTAGGTCACGGACATGTACACAAATACATGAATGCATTATTCAAAAGTTTGGAATCACATACATACAGTATAAATATGAGTGATGAGACTAGTAGCAACTAGGGCTGGGCGATATGGCTAAAAACTGTATCATGATATAAATACTTCATATCGGTTGATATCGATAATTATTGAATATTTACCTATTTAAAATAAGGACTATGAGAAAAATATGCTACATTTAAACATTTTATTTCAAATTTAACCTTCCT
>BRDA01005139.1:0-33383 GCA_036984385.1 Crenuchus spilurus
TTCACACAAGTCCTAAAAGTAGATAAAGAGAACCCAGTTAAACAAATGAGACACATATATTATACTTGCTCATTTATTTATTGAGGAAAATGATCCAATATGACATTTGTGAGAGGCAAAAGTATGTGAACCTTTATTTTCATTATCTGGTGTGACCCACCTTTACAGCAATAACTGCCACTAAACGTTTCTGGTAACTGTTCTTTAAACATTTTTGGTTGAACGACTTGTGTGTTTAGGGACGTTGTCTTGCTGTATGACCCACCTTCTCTTAAGATTCAGTCTTGGACAGATGTCCTGACATTTTCCTTTAGAATTCTGATATACTGTAATTCACAATTCATTGTTCAATGATGCAGCAAAACAGGCACAAACCATGATACTACCACCACATTTCACAGATGGGATAAGGCTCTTATGCTGGAATGCAGTATTTTCCTTTCTCCAAACATAACACTTTTCATTTAAATGAAAAAGTATTTTGTCTCATCTGTCCACAAAATATTCTTCTAATAGGCTTCTGGCTTGTCCACGTGATGTTTAGCAAACTGCAGATGAGCAGTAATGTTCTTTTTGGAGAGAAGTGGTTTTCTCCTTACAACCCTGGCATGCACACCATTGTTGTTCAGTGTTCTCCTGTTGGTGGACTCATGAACATTAACATTAGCCAATGTAAGAGAGGCCTTCAGTTGCTTAGAAGTTACCCTGGGGTCCTGTGTGACCTTGCTGTCTTGCTTTTGGAGTGATCTTTGTTGGTCGACCACTCCTGAGGAGGGTAACAGTGGTGTTGAATTTCCTCCATTTGTACACAATCTGTCTGACTGTGGATTGGTGGAGTCCAAACTCTTTAGAGATGGTTTTGTAACCTTTTCCAGCCTGATGAGCATCAACTCTTTTTCTAAGCTCCTCTGAAATCTCCTTTGTTTGTGCCATGATATACTTCCACAAACATGTGTTGTGAAGAGCAGACTTTGATAGATCCCTGTTCTTTAAATAAAACCGGGCGCCGACTCACACCTGATTGTCATCCCATTTATTGAAAACACCTGACTCTAATTTCACCTTCAAATTAGCTGCTAATCCTAGAGCAGGGATGCACACACTTTTTCAGCCTGCGAGCTACTTATCTAATGACTAAGTCAACATGATCTACCTACTATCAAGTGAGATGTTTTATAGCGAGGACGGATGATAGGCTGACGTCTGTTTTTTTAAATGCTATGCGATCAACCCACACTACCTTTGGTGTATTTTACGTAACCGTAAAATATTTTTGCCACATTTGTTTAACTGTGTTCTCTTTATCTACTTTTAGTACTTGTGTGAAAATCTGATGATGTTTTAGGTCATATTTATACAGAAATATTGAAAATTCACAAACATTCAAGCACCAATGTAAGTTAGAAGGTTCTTCATACTTGCACATATTATTTACAGAGAAAAAGTGTTAAACAAAAGATCTTCAGGGAACTGAATCTGGTTCTTCTATGGCATCACTTCAAAGGTCCCTTTTTTAGCACCTTTATTTTTAAGCATGTGGGTGGTGTGAGGAAACTAGCAGCCGTGGCACTCCTGACAGCAACAGGAAGTTCTGCTGTTTGGACTTTGCTTTCCTGAACCCTCTGGCTTTTTGTTGCACCATTGAGTCTAAAAGTTGAGTCTAAAAACATATAGCTCTGCAACCATAAGACTGGAGGTGCTGCACATAAATATGACAGCAAGGATATAATCGTGCTTTTAACCCTCAGGCTGAGTAAGTTCACCATAGCTGAGGTCTTCTGTTTTAGATAAAGTGCCCGAAGCCAACTCACATGCAATTTTCCCGACACGTCGCGCCATGCCAAGAAATAAGCCAGGCTCGTAATGACGTTTCAGACATTGAGTGAGGAATTGAGATGAACTAGTGATGGTGGAAGGTGAAGACGGTGCTCTAAGGGGCCATAAGTCATGAGTGTGGGAGCAGTTTGGGGGTGTGTTGGGGGTTGGGGAGTTGGTAGAGGAGGTTCAGAGGTGTGGGTGGGGGGTGGCTGGGAGGCGTTTCCACCCTTTTCCTCTTCCATTACTTTAATTGTTTCCAAACCGTTTGGCCTTGATGGTGCCGGAGACCATACTCTGCACACATGCTTAAACCACACTTAACATTCCTGGGTGCGCAAGCCCTTAATCTTTCCTCCACTTTCGCTGTCACTTCACCGTGATCAGGGTGATATACAGCGCTGAGAGACATACTGAAGAGAGAGAGAAAAAGAGGGAAAAAATGGGGAGGGAGGGGGCTTTGAAGATTGAAGCCAAAGGCAACTAGTGTGTGTAAGTCTGTTTGAGAGAGTGTTTTGTCTTATACTTTGTTTTTTTTTCCCCTTCTATTGCAAGTCTTTACAGTGTCCCATAATATGTTCAGGATATTGCGTCTTGTGTTGCACTGTATATATGAAACTGACTATCATATATGCCATTAGCACAAAAAGTCCTGTATTCTTCTGGCACCTCTTTTTATAGGTGAATATATGCAGGAAAATTGCTTTCACCAACTTTTTAAACAACTTACAAAAAAATTTTAATGTCTTTATCAGTTTGTTACTTTAGTTGATTACCTTCCATACTAGTGATATTTAAAAATGAAACTGCTATTCTAGTAATTTTAATTTTCTGGAAATAGGTATAGAAATAATTACTTCTAATTACATACTTCTAAACTACTTCTAACTATTGTGTCAATATTTTCCATTACATTTTCTTTGCACAGCTCAGTTGCTGAATAAGCTAACTTGCTAGTAAGCTAATTTAAGCTAAGCTAAAATAATGTCATCTTATATTGTTTTCATTGTATTTCTTTCATTTTACATCAAAAGTCAAAAGCTTTAATTCAACTTCAAGCTATGTTTCCTCTCCTTATTTTGTTTTAATGAGTGTGCAATAATTAGCTAACAGTTACTGCTAACATCAAAGACAGTGAGAAGTTGTGTTAGCATGAGCTTACTTAAACCTTAAGTGTTTCATCCATTTTAAGACAGAAAATGTTACATTGTTATGTAATGTTATGTCATTAAGAAAGTTTACAACTTAATAGGCAGCTAAACAGTAAATACACAGTCTCTCCCCCTGTTCAAACCTCATCCAGGTTTTAATGAAGAACTATTTATTTCTAAAATAAGAAAAAAAAATTTAACATGTCTGTTTGACTACATCTGAGGTATGTAGATAAAAAATAATAAATGTGATAATGTAGATATGATTCTTGAGTAAACTTCATGCTTAAGCTACTTAATAATAATAACAATAATAATAATAATAATAATAATAATAATAATAATAATAATAATAATAAATTTTATTTGTAATGCACTTTACATTTCAAGGAAATCTCAAGATGCTACAGCATAAAATAAAATAAAATCAAAAACATAATAAAAAAACAAATAAAAAAACAAATAATATAGATTTTAAAAAAACAACAGGAATACCAACATCTACACACCAACAGTACAAATGTCCTAGTAGGCCTTAAGATACTTTACATGTATTCAATACAGTAGCAGTACTGTCAATGTGCGTTTTTGCCCCCTTTCCGCACCTGATATTGACAGTGATATTTTGTCCATTCTAACTATAACTGGCATTTGAAAGGCAACACAAGTGCTGGTCTAAGAGCAGCTTTTGTGCGTATGATGACCATAAAGCATGAAGTAACTTGATTCTAGTCCAGCAGCCCTTCTTTCCTTGGATAAGAGATTTGTCTTTGTTTTTCATCATGTATAGAGGCCCCATGTATAATGGTTGTAAAATCTAATCCTCTGGGCTGGTGAAGAAGTAGTCCTGAGCTTGGTCTTCCTCAGGTTGAGTTATGATGGACCTTTTAAGGAATCCGCTGCTTTGTCCTCTAGTATATTTTAACAGACTGTTTTGTGACAGGTTGGAGATGATCTATGGCTCTCCCTCTGAGTAAAAACAATCTCCAATCTCTTCCTCCCTCTGCTTTCTCCACCCTGTTTGATAGATGGCTGGTCCCTCCCCCCATTGCCCTGCAAAACCCCCTCTTTTCTCCCCCGATGGTCCTTTATATCAGTCTACAGGCCTCGGCTGAGAGGAAACGTGCTTGCCACATGATGGTGATGTCTTGATTTTCCCAAAAGTTTCCCATTTCCTGTGAGCTCTGAGTCACACTGGCCTACAGAAAGTCCTTCTGAAACTATTGAGGCCAGTATTAAGTTCTCCTTTGCCTTGGTCCCTGATTCATAACCAACATTAAATCTGCAAGCAACAGTAATCTCCCTTGGAAAAGGAATGGCTCCCTTGATACAACGTTCCACCTCAATTCCATGCATTTTATAGCTCATAAATGCATGTTTATGACTCTGCGTGTAATTGTCAGTTTTTTATTGTCGGTTTTGAGTTTACTTTGGTAGAAACAGTCAAAGAAGCTGGTAGGTGGTCACTGAAGAGGTATAAACTGGTATTATATGGTGAAACATGGTTTTTATAATCAGTTGAAGTGTTATTTAGCCTACATTTTGGAACATGGTACACTGTTATAGGAAGACAGGAGAACATTAGTGAACTATGTATATAGATCATGACAAAATAAGGTGCATTATAGTTCTGCAAAGTTCAAACAAACAGTATATATGTATATTTAACACTAGAGCTACGGAGACATTCTGAGGAATTTTCAAAGTCTCCCTCCTAAAACTCCTGTAATCCCTGAAGCCCCTGAAGCCTCCCCCTCCTCCTTGTCACAGATTAGAGAGCTATTAGCAAAGTACTGTTATGTAAAATAGCACACCCCTCATCCAACCGGTACCACCTCAGCTCACCTCAGCTCACCTCAGCTCTCTCTCTCTCTCTCTCTATCCTAAAGATGAAAATCATTACATATATAGCTATATATTATATATAAATAATATATATTATACTATATTATATAGAACTATGTGCAGTTGCACTGTATCTAACGAAAAAAATAACAAAATATAGGATTGAGGCAGAAGCAAATAGGCCTGAGTTTTTGAAAATCTTTTCCTCACTGTGCCCTGGAATGTGTCATGTAATTAGCAAATCAATAGGGGGCTAATGGCCTTCTCAGCAGGGTGTCGGGCTGGGGGGGGGCAGTGGTAAAATTTTACCAGGTTCTAGGTTTTAGGAGGTTATAGGTGTGGTAGTGTGCTACCACCATTTGTAGTTCTATTAAAGGGTTCACATGGTCCGTAAGGTCCATTAACGGTTCACTACATTAACTTTTCCAGATGAAAGAAGTAGAGTTGCATGTTTTTTATGCATAACTGAACTTTTTAAAACAATAAAATTAAAGTAAAAGTCTGGAGTCAGGACAGAGTAAGTAGAGTGAATTTCAATTTTCAGCTTCAGATCACTTCCTTACGTTACAATTCAATACAGTTTTGTTCCCTTACTAAAGATACTGAGGATATTCCTGACAGGAAATATTTTGACTCAACCAAGTTTTTTCTGAGTGTTGACACAATGTTGAGATTTTTAAAATGTTATAAAGATTCATAATGTGTACAACTTATTTACAAAACGTTAAAGGGTCATTCATTGAAAAGGTCCAAAAGTGGTTCTAAAAAATGTCTTTTTTCAACTTTATTTACTTTCTACATTATGCAGTGATGGTAAGTTTTAGGGATTTTTTATGTCAAATGACCATATGGCTTCTCAATAATTAAATCACATCCTAAGGTCTCCACAATTGACCTGTTTGAACGAGCTCTACAAGCCCAGTTTGGGAGGTCTTGCTAGCCAGATTTCTCTTGGGTACTAGCCCACTTTCCCACTACAGTAAAATCCCCCATCATCTCAGTGACAGCTTTGCTTTACATGAGCAATGAGGCCAACATCAATGTGAACTCTATCAAAGGCCATCAAAAAATAGAGACTGTTTTGCGGGGTCCTTCAGAGGCAGACCCTGTAATCAGGACAATATCACAAAAACGGGTGTGAAATGTGCTCTGCAGAATGTAACCTGATTCAGTGCAGCTCTGTGGGAGTTAATGCAATACTGGCTACTCCACTGAGGCTGTCCTCTGCACCATCCAGAATCAACATCGCCCCATTCCTGTGACATTGCCGTTTACAGTCTGACTTAAAGAGACTGAAAGAGGCACGCTCTAATGGAAAAAAACACATGGTCAGGAATTAACACTTTAGCCTCTAAGGTCCAGGATGTGGCTGCTCTCAGAACTACACAACTTAAATATTAGTCTCATAACAATCACCAAATAATTCATAGAAGTTTAATAAGTCTTAAGATGAATAGTTGAATAATAAGCCTAGTGTAGGGGTTAAAGTAAACAGTGGACAGGACGTGGCTCTTTGCACAGAGGCCTCATACTTTGCAGTGACAGAAATGTTTCTTTTGGCTGCTGGAGACAGGCAGCTGGCTGGGGCTGAACATTTACCACTCCATTGTTCTGCCCCCCGTAACATAAACATGGCCTTTCCTGACCAAAGCTGCCCACACTCAATGATGGTGAAGGAATAGCGTTTGTAAAAGAACGACAGAGCAGCTGTGGACAATGAACCAATGCCGGCTTAGCACTGCTCATTTAGGGAAATACCAGTTCATTCTTCTATACAATCACTGGTCACTTTATCACAAACCCATCACTTGGAGCTCCACTTTGCTGGTGTTCAGTTACAGACTCTAGATCCTCTGTTGCTCATTTTGTTATTCATCATCTTCATCTATGATCAGCTTCTGACCACAGAACCACTCTTGTCTGCATATTTTTAAGTGGTGATACACTCTCTTTTTCGCAGTGACACTGAAGTATGTCTGATACACTCATACCAGCACCACCCGCACTACCATATACTTCATGTCACTGCTGTTCTGAGAATTGTCCAACAACAGTGGTCCTGTGGTCAGAAAATGACCTTGGATGAGAGAGTTGGGGCTGATAAAATCAGAAGGTCTGCAGTCTGTAATTAAATACCTATATAGTGGATCCATAAGGTAGCGGAAGGTCATATATAGTGAGAAGACATGGTAACTTGGCAGGCAGTGTTGATCATCACATTATACATTTCTCAAACTAGTGATTAATAACTACTATAATTACAACCTGAACTGAATGGTTTGCTCATAAATCATACTTACACAATTTCGCCTATACCTCATATCAGAAAAGACACGTTTGAAGTCCAAATTGTGCAGCTTTAAGTTAAATCTGGAGTTGTGAAGCTAATGTTGCTAACATATACTAGAACTCAACAATCACTTAAAATAGCCCTGCCATTTATGTCAACATACATCACCAAAACTCTCAAACCTCACCCTGAATTTAAGTATGGTCTTACAAGCTAGTTGATGTGGTTTAAGACTCAGCATAATTTACTCTGAGGTTTAAAAATAAATATAAAAACATGTATCTGAATTGTGTGAGAAACTCAAAGGTGAAGAGATGACAAAGAGAGTCAAGAATGCTGGAGTAAAATTACTCATGTGGAGGAAAGTGGCATAACCCTTTAACATCTTGCTCAACCATTTGGTAGAGCAGATTTAAGTTACTATAACTTTTTGAAGAAGGTGCTGAATTTAACATGTGATTTAATGTGATTGTGCCATCTCTACCAATTGGTAGACGTATGGTAGGCTAAAAAACATCCACTAGAGGTACAAATGCAACATTGTTTGAATGGAAACCAGCCATGTCATACCACAAGGAATAAACTGGATCAAATGCTGAAAAACCATGAGTGCTGTTGCACCAACACACTGATGAGTGTGGGGTTTAAAAAGTAAAAATAATGATTGTATTGTACAGTTTTTGTATTTGTGGTTAATGTTCTGATTTTACTATAAAGTGTATCTCTTTGTATGTTTCAAGTGTAGATTTAGAAAACTTCTTTCTTGATGAGGAAGGATTAAGATCACACCTAGACAAATCTGTAAGACCTTAATTAAGATCTTAATGCAGCTTGTGTGGGTTCAGAGACACCTGAAGCAAATAAACATTTAAAAAGTGGGAAAAAACACATAAAAATGATTTATTACAATAGCTGTATTAGTAATCTCTACTAGATACTACTTTACATTTACAGTAAGTGATGTATGGTGGGGGCATTAAAATAAAAGTGGGGTCCAAATATGAAGGGTCATGGCCAACGTGCCGAGGAATCTTTAGCAGTGCTTATCTCAGAGTGACAACAGGAGAGTGTGTGTGAGTGACACTGGAGCGTAGTTTGAGGTCAAGAGGTGTGAGGGCTTTGTTTGTATCACCTTGGTTCCTTGCTCTCACCCACTACAGAGGGAGGTGTTTGTGGGTCAAGATTGAAATTCCTCAACACACGTCTCACTATCACATCCGCCAAATGTGGCACTGAACCACCAGACTAAACAGTGCTGTCGAGACAGCTCATTTATCACAAGTATTTATTTTTATTTCCTTTTTGTCTTTATTGATTGACTAATTTACGTACACAATGAGAACGCCAAACTTCCTCTTACGCCAAATGTAATTGATCAGTCAAGTCAAGTTTGCTGCCTAACGTTTGCTTCTTGAATATGGCATCAGAGCTAAAAGGCTTACAGTATGTAGCTGGATGATAATCAAATGTCGCGATTTTGGTTTCCAACAAGTAAGAACATAAATGAGATATAAATTTCAAGATATAAAGTCAAACATTTGGACACACCTTCATATTCAATGTTTTTGTTTTGTCCTACATTAAGTTAACACTGAAGTCATCCAGACTATGAAGGAACACATACAGAATCATGTAGTAAACTTAAAAGTGTTAAACAAACCAAAATTTGTTTTAAATTTTAGATTCTTCACAGTAGACACACAACTGATGTCTCAAACACATTAAGAGGCAAGAAATGCAAGTCATGAACTCTTGACAAGGCACAACTGTTAACTGAAAGCCAGTTCAGGTGGCTACCTCATAAAGCTATCTTTATAATATCTTCATTTTTCTATTTAAGTATATTTTTTACATTTATAAATATATAAAATAAATATTAATTATAAACATAAATAACATTATGCTAAGTTAAATAAATGCATATGTCCAAAATCAGGTTAAATAACTGTCATCTCAGTATTGACCAAAATAAAAATGATTATGATTTTCTGCCATAATCAAGAGTAATGTTAATATCACAAATTAGTGTCATGCTAACAGCATGCCTAAATCATCACTTACGTGTCTTGAGTTATTCAGTATGCTCCAATAGATTGTGTTAAATTGATTATGTGGTTACTGACACTGTATAATATGCTGTCATCAATAACAATGGAGAAATGTGTTTTAGTTGACTCCAAAACAGCATTAATGACCATCTTTGTTTTTATAGCTACTGTTTATCATATATATGTCAGTCAGTGTCAGAAATCACATAAGTTGATGCTATTTAAGTCATGATTTAGGCATGCAGTTAGCAAAATGCTAATTCTTTAGGTGTCATTATTTGTTAGCTACATTAGCCTCATTGCTCCAGAGGTAAACTTCAGATATTTAAAATGACTGATTTGCTATTGCTGCTGTTTGTGAAAACAGTGACTAAAGAGCTTAAAAGCCTACAAATTTCACATAAAGTTCATATAGTTGCCTTACTCAAGGGCATAAAGGGCGAGGAAGAGGAGCAGAACCACCAAAACCTGCAGCCAAATGGGAACAAGCCAGCAGCCCATGGTGCTATGTGTGGTAACCAGACCAGAAAGCCTTCATGCTCTTACAGTTGATTCACAACGAATCCACCAGCACTTAAAACAGGGTTGAATTCCAATATACCTATATTCAAACACATTTTTATTACAAAAGTATATCTGTATTATTTTGTTCATTTTAAAATGAGTTTACTTGTATCACACTCACATATTCAAAGAAGAGACTTAGTTATCAAATAAATATACATAACATGATCAGGTATGTATTAGCTCTTCTGCTAGCTGAATATAATCTCTAGTTGGGATATTACTATTATTCATTTAAAACATGTTTAAAATGCAGATAATGCATAAAATAACCAGTTCTTGCTCAAAACAGACCAAAATGTTTAATCTCGTACTATAACAATGTGTTTGCAACACTTGCGTGAAATTGCAATTGCTGCTAACTTGTCATGTTGACTTGACATGAAGAGTCAATCACAGGCAATCACACAGGCCAACTCTGCTTTTTGTTCAACCTTCGGTGCCACCAGCTTTATTCAGACCTTACAAAACAAACTTCTCTGACTTTTCAAAACAAAACTCTTTCAGAAACAGCCCGAGCTACCATTACAAGCCCATTCAATTGAACAATCATAATCTATTCAATTGCGGCCAGCTGGAACAGAACATTCGCTTGGTGTACAATCAACAAATCAACACTTGGACAGATCAGATTGAGATTCACTGAACCGCCACTGCTGGTCATAACGTACGTGAGTAATACAAATCTATGGCATTAACACTGGATTTCTGCCTTTTGAAACGGCCCGTCCTCTTCTTCTCCAAACATAACAGTCAACGGTGAATACAAATTCATACAAAACATAACTTAAGACATAATTTAGAAAAAAAAGCTTTAGGTAGTATTTACACGAGTAAACAAAGAAAGGTTTGTGAACGGCAATGTCAAGTTTGGCTTTTTTTTCTTTGATGAAGCGTCTGACAAGCCGCCAAAACCCAGGAGAGAGCCACATGCAGCCTGAAGAAGCTGCAAAATCTTGCATCCTGACGCAGAAACAGCATATGGAGGAGAAACAGCAGGAGTTTGATATGCGTGCATCCATCAGACCAGCTCGGGGATGCAGAAAAAGTGAGTCTGTGACTATTCTGAATCTTCATACACACGTTTCACATCTACAAACATCCAGCTCCATCCTGACTTTGGACATGGATTAGACTGAATTGTAATGCCAATGGTGTTTCACTACTAACGTTATCCTGTGTAGTCTAGGCTAAGGCTTAATCTGGGCTTAAGAAACCAGCCCAAAGAGCTTCAACCTGGAGCTTATTGATAGATACAGATTTTTTCAACCACCAATTATGAGGTCTATTTAAAAAGATATTTCCAGGATATCTAAAAGATTTCCTGGAAAAACTGGTTAATGTCATCAAGAGTATAATTCAATATTAGGATTTTACAATCTTTGACATGTTGCCTTTTCTTAGCACGTAAATCTGTAGAGGCTTCTGAAGCTCCTTCATTGTTCTCCCCTGAGCACAAAAACTAGTAGCACCTCAGTCTTCCTTTGTGAATTCTAAAGCACTAGCTGGAGGCTCCAAGTTATTGGCTGGTTCCAAGAGTTATTTAGTTGTTCTTGTTTGAGCACATTTCCCCTGTACAAGCAGGCCGAAACTGAAGACTCTCGCCAGGCCAATCAAAGACTTTCAAAAGATCAATCAAAGGCTTTCAAGAGACCAACCAACCTTTCCTTTCATTTGAGAAATAACCTCAAGGCTTTGGTCCCTGTTACAGCCTGGCTGGTAGGACTCCTTCAACACCATCAATAACATAACGTCCATGTTTCCTGGAGCCTAACTGTATTGTCCATTTATCCTGCAACTTCTGCATCAAACTTTGTAGTAAATGTTGGCAGGGCTTTGGGGAGGCATCTCCTGGACGATGTAGACAGGATGTCCATAGTCTCCGCTGACCTTCTCGTAGTGGGGGCAATACAAGCTGTCAGAGGCGCGCAGGGGGAAAATGATGTCGCTGGGCTCCGAGCCATTGTTGTTAGCACCAGTACTGCCCCGTTTGGGCAGTGTGTGCAGTGGGAGAGGGCCGGAGCACTGGGCTGAGTGCTTTCGGTGCCGCCGTCGAACCAACATCACCAGACCGAACACGAGGAGCAGAACAAGCACGACAGCTCCTGAGGCCACTCCAGCAAACAGGGCCATCTCTGAGCCAGATGGGCCCACTGACTCACCACTCTTTCCATCCGCATCACTGTCTGGAACAGAGTCTGGAGAGGAACGAAAGCAAAGAGAATGCATGAATAAATCTAATACATCACTGTCAGAAAAAGGTACAGCAAAGGTACATTTTTGTCCAGCCAGGTAGTGTAAATGTACCCTTAAAGGTCCAACATGGTCCTTAAGGTGTAACTTTAAATGTTAAAGGTTCCCAACAATCACTTTTATAGGAGAAAGGAACAGAATTGCATCTTTTCACAGCTAAACTAAGTAAAATAAATGTAAAAGTCAAGAGTCAGAACTGGGTGAGTGGAGTCAATGAACTTCAAATACCTTCATTACAACACAATCTGATAGTTATGCTCTCTAACTAAAAATAATTAAGACAGATGATTAAGGATTCCACCACCGCGAGTTAAAAACTACTGACCCAGTGACGTCTTAATTATGTTTTTATCTTTAAAATAAACATCTTAGTGGGTGATTTTTAGACTTGTATATGGTTTCTAACACTGCATGACATAAATCTGCAAAAACAAAGGCACAGATAACAGTATACAATAAAGTGTCAGAAACCAGATAAGCAAGTCTGTTTGAGGTTACTGTACGACTCAATATGCTGATTTAGGCATGCAGTTAGCACCAAATTGACATGCATAAGCATTCATTATATTCTTAGCTACATTATTGGATTACTGTAATATTAGCAATAATCAATAATTAGTGACTCATACAATAATAAGTAACCCAACTTATACATACCAGCTTTGCTGAAGACATCATTGTCTTTGTTGAATGTGCTCTGGTTGTCGCTGTCTGCGTATTTGGGCGGGTGGTCTTTTGTGGAGCCTGTATCTGTAGGACCTGAAACATGTACATAATGATTTGTAGACCAGTAACATAAAAAATATGCAAAAATAATGCATACTTTAAAATTTCTGTTATTAATAATTATGAAAATATACATAAACAATTATGCTGTTGTGACATATTACAATGCTAAAGTTGTTAAAGTTGTCAACAACTACATACATCTCTGATTATGGGACAAAACCTCATATCTCCACTGACTTTTACAGGTGAAGGAAAAACATTAATAGCTTTCAGTGGAATTCAGTTTAAACACATTCTAGACCATTTCTACGGGTTCATTCATCATGAAATTTCCACACAGTGAAAAGTTTCAGATTATTTTTAAAGTTTTACATTTTTACTTTTTTTGTTGAAAATGGAGATACAAGGTTTTGCTTCTGCACACATTCTGTTCTTGGAAGTGCTGGAGCTAAAGTTGGACCACCTCTTGGAGCTTCCTGCCTTGCGTTTATTCTGCTCCAGGATTAGCAAGAGAAATTAATGAATTGGCTTAAAGTAGGCACTCTCTCCATGGCAGAGGAAGAAGGGGACAGCTGGCTCAACCATAGGAGGCGACTGCACATGACATTTCAATTACACGCTGAGACGCAGCTAACACGTGTGTACTCTTCGCACAGAAGGAGACATGATGGCCGAAAGAGTCACAAATTATGGAAGAAAGGATCAGAAATGGTCCAGTGACCCACAGATGCACCCTTTTCTAATTGTCCAGTAGGGAAACTTGACTATGAACTTTTAACTGTTTGGCTATAGTGTTTGCAATACAGTACCAATCAAAAGTTTGGACACACATTCTGGACATTCAGTGGTTTTTCATGATTTAAAATGTTCTGCATTGTAGATTAATACTAAAGTCATCCAAACTATGAATAAATACATCTGTAATTATTTAGTAAACAAAACAGTGTTAAACAAACCAGAATATGTTTATATTTTACATTCTTCACAGTAGGCACTTCTTGCTTAGATGGCGGCTTTCTTGGCATTTTCTCAGTCAGCTTTATGAGGTAGTCACCTGGAATGGCTTTCAGTTAACAGCTGTGTGTAGTCAAGAGTTCATGACTTGCATTTCTTGCCTCTTAATGTGTTTGAGACATCAGTTGTGTGTCTACTTTTTAAGTATTCATTTACAATGTATGAAAAAGGCTAATAAATGACTGGTCTGTAACGTCCTTTTTGTCACTGTTAGGCTTTTATTTTGAAAAAAAAAAAAACACTTTAGGTGCTTTGTGGATCCTCACTTTATACATTCAAATAAATGTTTCCTTTAGCACAAACACCTGCTTCTGTGATTTCAACACTATGATGAGCCAGAAGAAAACTGTACTGCTCAAATGTTGCTCTTGAATGGCTCAGGGGACTTAATGGAGCGTCTTCTAAAATTCCTTAGAAGAAATTGCGTGAAACAAAAAGGAGACATGCTGTCTCCTGGCCAAGATGAGCATTATAATTCACAGCATCAAAACTGAGAAGACTTGTGTGTGAGAAATGACTGAGATCTTTTTCTCAGGAGAACATCTGAGCAGCTGATTTAATACTTAAGCTAAAGTCTAATTTTTGATTCTTTCTGATCTCATTGTTGTATAGATGATAAAATTGTAAACCACTGAGATGGTAAGAAGATCTCCTTTTGGACTTTTCAGAGGTATGGTTAATTTTATTTAAAAAACAAGTATCATGGTAATAGCTCAAATGTACCAACAAGATGGAACAAGGTTAGCATGATGGTAGTGTTTTGGAAACCAAAAGAGAAAAAGAGACAAAAATCAGTCTTTAAGACAGTGACAGAGCGAGTACATCTTTATAGGCATAAAGGTATGATAACTCACTCTGTCCAACTCGGAGCACAAGCTTCATTGATTTGGTCCTGCACACCCCACCCTCGTGGTTGTCCAAGCCTTCTAAAGTGCTGTTTGATGTTGCTGTTGGAAAGAAAGAATGAAACTCATTTTAGATTGGTATTAAAGTGAGGAAACTCAGAACTCAGAATGAGGGAAGTTACAATAATTGTAAAATGTTGCATTGGCCAGAGGCCGACTGTAGTGTTTCCTGATGTTTTGCAATTTTGTGTATTGTCCTAATCCTCACAAACAAAGGTCCTTCACCATTACACCAATCCTAACTCCAAGCTCATTACTGGCCTTTGCCTCTAGAGCCACAGTAAGCTGCTTTGCCTGTCTTATAATTAACTGAGTCAAGATTTGGGTTACAATTAATTACAACTGGGCTGTGATTAATTATAACTACAATTACATATTTATTTACTCATTTCATGTGAAACTGATTAAATCTCCTGAGACATGATGAAATGATGAGAAGTGAGTGATCTCTTTCCTGCAAGGAAGTGAAATATGACACTTAGTTGCTAATGGACTCAAGGTCTATAAACTAATCCCTTATGAGCAGTTTGTTGTGCCATAGTGGTGTTCAATTGGACATCAGTTTCAGCACCAATCCCACTCAATAATAGAGTTCAGATTTGACCTGCACAGCTCTCGTAGACCTCAATCTCACCAATAATTGAGTTCAACTCTAGCTGATCCCAATAAAAGCTGAAACTCATGGCCTTGTGTCCACGTTTGTGAGCAGTTCAACCTTGCGAGACTTCGAATTGCACTCTTTAGCAAGAGCTAAAGCTTTCTCTGGAGTCCACTATGTGAAATGAGCCAGCTGATTTATAAGGACGGAAATCAGTCTTACTCAGCAGGCAAAGTAACACTAGAATGAGTGTGTTATGAATGGCGAGGGGGGTGCATATCACACCACAGGAGGAAAGGCTCCAAAAGCTTGTTTGTTGGGTTATGTGCTTGTAAAGCCCTTCTAAAAATCATTAAAGCATAGCTGAAGACAGAAGCAGTCATGCTAAACACTTCCTCGTACAATCACTGTGAGTTAAAAGTCTGATTCAATTGACCAAAAAACCTTCTGAACCAGTGTAACCTCTGTCACCTAATGAATATCAGAGTTTTTTCAGGTTTCGCTTGTCAAGGCTCAGGCCAAGCAGAGCAGCTTAGCGCACATTTTTCCACACTATTGTGTCGGCGCATTCATGCTGCTTCTTGAGCTAGCCGAGCCGCGAAAATTCCACTGGGAGTAATCTGTCGTTCACGGCTGGGATTTAGGAGCAAATGAACTTGCCCACCACAGAGAGAGACGTGGAGAGAGAGATAATGTGAGAGAAAATGGGACAAAGACAGAAAGACTCTCTGAGCAAGAATGACACATATTAAGAATAAGGCTAGCAACTGGACAGTTCCCGATTTTAATACTTTATGGTATGAAAACCCAATTGTTATATAATTTAATATTCTGATCATACTTTACAGTCATACTTTTGTATCACATACTAATTTGCAAAAACCATAACATAGAATTTGAGTTTTAAAGAGAAAGTGTGTTAATGTACCCGAGATAATATTTTAATGTACATACAGTGGAACCTCGGTTATGGTTTGCCTGGGTTATCATACAATTCAGCTATCGTATCCACATTTTCTGGGAAATTTTGTCTTGGTTATTGTTCATCCACCCGGTTTTCATGGCATGCCCACATGACTCACCGCAAATTTAAGGAAAACAAAGCATCCACCCATGCATTCGTCACTCATCCACACATTCCTTATTCATTCTGGTTTTGTTTCTCGTTGTTTCTCTGGCTTTGTTTCTGATTGTTTCTTGTTGATAACACTCAAAACACACTAAAACACATCACACTAAAGGAACGGCGCACATCACTACTGCCTGAAAATGGGTGCAAAAACAAATAGCGGTCAAGAACTCCAAGAATGGGTGCACGTATTTATTTCTCATTGTGTTCTGTATATAAAACTATAGTTATTCTATATAAAATGTATTTTTGCTAATATTTTGGACTGTCTGGAACAGATTAATTGGATCTACATTATTTCTTTGTATTCTTTGTTTCGATTATCAGTAGGCACTTTATAATGGACGAATGATGAAAACTGAAGTTCCACCGTAATTGCTTTCTTATGTTCGTTATATTTTAACAATAAGGACTTATAGAAAAAAATAGCATGTTGGCTTAGTAGTGCTACATACGGTGATTCTGATTTGCCTCACCATATATTAAAAAGTGAATACTTGCCAAAGTTATAATGTATCCATCTTAATAGCTATCTGCCTGCATGCCATAATTCCTCCCACCTGTCTGTCCATCTATCTATCTATCTGTGAGTAATTTTTTCATATTGTCTGATCTACAGAACAGAGAGAGGGATTGAGAAGGAAACAAGAGCTTTATACCCAACATGGCCCATTTCGCTGCAAGCCATCTCACATTTGTGTGCATGTGAGCGGGCCCTTCAGCCTGAGTGAAGGCGCTCGCTCTCCACGACCACAACAAGCACATAGAGCGCCTCGGGCAGAGCAGCCGGCCGCAAAGCCACAGAGCACGCAGGGGACTCACACACACACACACGCACACACACACACACCAGTGCTCAAGCCAGAATTTCAGTTTAAGGGAGTCTGGTGACAAAATCAGAAGACCAGCTAACATTAAGTCCCACAGACATCACTGTAGTGAGAATGACAATAACAACCTAAACTGTGTCTGTTCAGCTAAGAGACTAGACATGCACCCCTCCATTTGCATAGCCAGAGAGAGATAAAATGCTTTTCAATGTAATACTTAAACTTACAGATCTTATTTGTATGGGTTTATGCTTAACTACTATGCTAGCTACTAGCTAGCTAGCATGCTAGGATTTAGCAGAACAATGTTCCATAATCAAGAACCCATTTTAAGTGTTAGGGTTAAGAGTTAGTGGTAGGTCATATCATGGACCAAATTTTTACTTGCTTTTGAAAAAGTATGTAAGGTACCAGTCACAAGTTTGGACACACCTTCTTATTCAATGATTTTATTTATTTATTTATTTTCCCTACATTGTAAATGAACACTGAAGTCATCCAGACTATGAAGGACCACATAAGGAATCATGTAGTAAACTTAAAAGTGTCAAACAAAACATGTTTTAGATTTTAGATTCTTCAAAGTAGACACACAACTGATGTCTCACATTAAGAGGCAAGAAATGTAAGTCATGAACTCTTGACAATACACAGCTGTTAACTGAAAGTCATTCTAGGTGACTACCTCATAAAGCTGACTGAGAAAATGCCAAGAAAGCTGGCATCTAAGCAAGAGGTGCCTACTTTGAAGAATGTAAAATATAAACATATTCTGGTTTGTTTAACACTGTTTTGATTACTAAATAATTACATATGTATTCATTCATAGTTTGGATGTCTTTAGTATTAATCTACAATGCAAAACATTTTTAAATCATGAGAAAACACTGAATGTCCAGAAGTGTGTCCAAACTTTTGAATGGTACTGTATATACTGTTAATTTTTACAGTCTATATATGGAAGCTGAGCTGCAAAAATACTGTTTTTGTGATGTCACAGTATGGCTTCTTCCCTTTCATACTGAAGTACTGAGTCTGGACTGTTTTTTAAATGAGGCACAATACAGGACTACCAATCAGAACAGAGTTCACTAACATGTGTCTTACAGGTACAGTAACAAAAAAAACCCTAATTCCTAGAGAGGAAAAAGTCTTAAATGGAACTTTTGTACAAAAAAACACACAAACATTAAATAAAAGGAAGTGTAAGATATGAGCCCTTTAAACTAAGTAGCTAAAATGTATTTGTTTTCTGTTTCAAATAAAAAAGACTTTACAAACAAATATAACTTCAATATTGATGAAGAAAGTATAGCTAATATATCCACTGTGCATGCTTTATTCTCTTTGTGATGTTCTTCTCTATATTGTACAGTATGTACTGTATTATATTGTCTGTTGTATATATTATGTACATCTACTGTAAGTTATGTTGCCACCTGCAGCAAATATATAAAAGATACACAATACATACAAAAGATCCAGATTATAATGTGCTTTCATACACATATGCTTTGGTGCTGTATGCTCAATCTTAAAACATGTAATTAGATGCACACGTTCCTGTGGAGAAGGCGCATTTAGACCAAACATATGTGGCCATAATTGCACCCGCAAAATCCAGCGCAAAATTGCAGCGGCAGTCGGTGGTAAGTACAGGATGCAAACAAGAAGGATAAGACGATATGCACAAGCTGAACAAAACCTCTTCTATTCTCACAGCCTCATTTGGTTTCGTTTCCATCTCATGCATACAAAGTCATACAGCACATATACAACATAAAGACAAAACTGACAAACAATTCAAACAGTCTGTTAAGCTTGTTTTGTCATAAACGTTCATAAAAGTTTTCTTTTCTGTGCACACACACACTCACACACTGACACACACCCAGACGCCCACACACACCCCTCTTCGGGACCATTTAGGTCAGATATCCCCAGCCCTGCGGCTCCGGGCCAAGCTGCCTAAAAAAATCCCGTCAAAGCGATCTGTCTCACGCTGGCGAACGCAGCGCAGGGATTTGGAGCGTGCAAATCTTAAACTCATTCGCTGGGCCGTTCAGGAATGTGCCAGCTGAGAATGGGCCAAAGTGGACACGCACTAGCCCCCAAAGGCTCTTACCAGCAGCTCAAATGAGATGAATGGTGCTGATCTACTCGGTCATCAGCTGAAAAACGTTTACCCCAGCACGACAACACAACCCTTGATCTACTGAAAACGTGATGAGAGGATTGGGACTGAGTAAGAGGAACCAAAGTTGAGCGTAAAATTGATGATGGTAGAACTTCTTTGATGGATTTCATCACCTGTCAATGGAACATGGTAATCATGCTAAGTGTGCTCTTTGTGATTTTGACTCCTGATATTGTAAAGCAGCTTTAGAAAACAACTGACCAGAGGTAATGTAAATGCTGTAAAATTGGTCAAAGAATAACTGAACCTGCAACCTTGAAACTTAGCATGCTGTGTGGGGTAGCTGGGGCCTGGTGGTTAGAGATTTGGTCTTGTGACTGGATGGTTGCTGGTTTGATCCCCAGGCAGGTCATCACTGAAGTGCCCTTTAGCAAGGCATCTAACCCCCAACTGCTCCCTGGGTACGATGGATACACCTTGGACACTGCTTCAGGCACATTTGAGTTCACTAGTGTGTGTGTTTTATTGCATGAATGGGTTAAATGCGGAGGTGAAATTCCGTTGTGTGCAAATCACATTGGAAAAAAGTTACATTTAATATAATCAAGTCTGTAGATCTGCAGGCCAAGCTTTTGATTATAGAGTTAAATGCAAGAGCCAGAAATTCAAAGTGAAGCTGTCTTTAGAGAAACCATCAGTCAAGACCTAAGACTGGAATCAGTTTTGTATCTTGGCTCTCAGAGATCAATGTTAAGGGCTAGGCTGGAGAAAGCTAATCCCAAATTAGCATGGGAGGGGCGATATATTTGGCTTGGTACTTACAGATGATGTGATAGTCTTTTCCTTTGAGGAACTCCAGGCCCCACAGGTTGGGGCTGAACTCCTGGAACTTGAAGGTGAATTTGACATCCTGGTCCGGTTTGTCACAGTTCAACAGGGCCATGTTGTCCTTTTCAACACGGCAGGTCTCCAGCTGCAACTTAGAGACCAAGTAGACACGGAAGTACTCAACATTGGTCCGCTCGCTTGAGCCTGGCCGCAGGCGAGGGCACACAATGTCCATCTTGTCACCGATCTGAGGGTACAGAGTCAGGCCCCTTCCGGGCACAAACCTGGAGAAAGATAAGTCAGAAGGTCAGCATCTGTCACAGTGACATGACAAAACTATTTATGACATACCATTCTCTGCCTCAAGTCCTGTAGTAACATGCCATCTGTTCTAGGATTTGATGGTTCTAACATGCCATTGTCAACTCAGTCCTTTGATGGGGCGAATCAGCTGTGCTGGATTTAGTAAGCTTTGCTCACAAAAAAGTTCTTTATTGGTTCTTTTAGGCAACTGTTATGTGTAGACATTTTGCATGATTAAATGGTTCCTCATATGGTGATATTGCTCTTCTCTGTTAGGGACAAACTACTGTAAATGGTTATAAGTATTTAATGTATAGCAACTTTTATTTTTAGTTCTGGGTACCATTTTTGCTAAGTTAGCTGCCATCTGGACCGTTTTAGCAGAATGATTTTAATGTGTATCAGTAAAGAAGCTACACTCTGAACTTCAGACTCTATATATGTCTTGTCTGGGTGACTACAATAGTGGGAAATGAAATAATGTGGAACTTTGATTTCTTGCCAAAGTATCGCTTTAAAACATCTTTAGGGAATGGCTATGTTTTCCATATACATGTTGTCAGCCTGGTTAACTTGTCTTCCTGAAAAAAATGAGGTCAAGAAATATTAACTACATGGTTTTCTGAAGTCTTTTTCAATCAGATCAATTAATCAGGAATGTAAACAAGGAAGAATAAGCAGTGCTGCCTAAATAGAGGACTTTAAAAGCCTTGGGTCCACACTGATTAAAATACTTAACCTAAAGCCCTTCGAAGGCACTGACCCTTAAGACGGTTACAAGCTAGCGATTTCAAACAATGTGAGACTGCTTTTGTTTTACAACAGAAGGAAGCTTCAACTGAACCCCTCCTTATGTTGTAAACCAAGCAGTGAATGACAGCAAGCAATTTCCCTTCACTGATTTTAAGACTTTTGTCTGTAACTGAATTAGAAAGTGACCATATAACAATTATAGAGGATCTTTAGAAACAACCTATTTGCAATTCTGTAAAATGCTGAGTGTCAGTGAGTCAGTGACTCTCTCTCTCTCTCTCTCTCTCTCTCTCACACACACACACACACACACACACACACCCTTATGAAAAAGTATGCAAACCATTAACATTCCTTCCCTGTTGGATTCATGTTTTATATCCCATCCATCACGACTCCCCACTTTGCAGGTGTGTGTTACATTGTGTATCCTTAGCCATTCCAGCTCATAAATTTGACGTGACGAATATTGATATGGGGCACAGAGGTTTTGTTCTTTTTTTTCTTTTTTTTTTGATGGCTATTTTCTAAACATGACCAAGCTCCTCTACCTACCCTCCAGCATTTTAATGCAAATTTGACTTCTGGCAGTGGAATTGGGCCTCCCATGAGTTCACTACATAAAGGAAACATTCAAACCCAATGGCTTGATCTTAGCTGAAGTTACACACACTCTTAAAAATCAAGGTTCCTAAAGCCCTATTGGGACTGGATTAAATGTACATGAGGTTCTGGGGTAATTTCCTCTGTGATTTTATTTCCATCTGAATCTGACATGTCAGTGTTTTTCTCCATCCTCCCCTGAGGAAATTACAGGCTGGATTATCTACTGTTTTAACCAAATTCAGCATGCATCTAATCATTTTACTCTCGACCGGACACACGCCTCTGCGATTTCCCAGATTGGAAAAATAAAGATTTTGATTGTTGCTGCTTGCCGTAGTTGGTTTCCTAGCATGCATGTCCAGCAAAGAACCTCCCAGGGAGAACATTATCCACAGAAATACAGCACACGAGAAAGTAACTTGTCCAGCTGTAATTGTATTCCTGTTCGGATTTGAGAGTTTTATCACAGATGATAGACTAAACTAATCCAATCGGAATAGTGCTTAAGCCTGGCTTTACACAATACAACTTGTATACAACGAGTTGAATGCATCATCTTCATGCAGCTTGACCATTAAGGTCTCTTATCTTTTATTTTCATGTATATTTTCAGCAACCAAAACTGCTTGAAAGTTGTACTATATAATGCCTTAGAGGTTCCTGGTCTGGATGTGTAAGTGATATAGGTTATTAAATATTTACAAATTTTAAAAAACAGTTCATAAAAATCATTAGAAGAAGGAAAGTTCAGAAAGTTATTGAAGGCTTTATACAGTATCTTATATTCCACAACCATTAAAACCATTGTTTGCATATGCTTTGCTCTTTGTAAGATCCTATAAAATAAACAAGGTGATTTCACTTTTTGTAGGCCTCATAAAATCATCAGGACTTGGAAACAAAAAATAGAGAAAAGAAAAAGGAGGAGGGTTTTCAGGGTTTTCCTGAGGGGTCTCTGAGAAGACAGGAAGCGTTACCACCCCTTCTTTGCCCCCCTGCAGCTCTAACTTCAGTATGGATCCTACCAACTGAAGAGGGGGAGGTGGTAGAAGAAGGATTGATCTCTCAACCCAGAGAGCCTTTTGTCTCTAAATCCCCGTGACAAAGATTACCCACAGAGTTACTAAAGCTCATGAAAACTGAATGCAGGCCTTTGGTTCAGGGGGCTAGGGTACACAAGGTTGTAATAACACAAACTTTGCCTAGACTAAGCTGAGTTAGTCTGCGCTCCTGTTCCTTGTTTTATTTGACAGCCTAATTACCAATAAAATCTATGTGTGCATTAGCCGCTGTGGCCAGGACGCTCGGGATGATTTAAGCCAGTAAATTGCTTAGTCTAATCCTCAAATATTCATGTCAGTGACATCTAAATATGGGTTCTGTTTTAGCTGACCAAATGGCAAGCCCACAGCCACCTCCATTAGGAGGTATTTACTCTCAGACCAAACCTTTCCACAGAGAAGGAGGGGGTGTAAGGAGGTGACCTACTGAGACTTTTATTTGGGCCCATAATGACGTGTCATAAAAGTAACAGTATTTTTTTTCACTATAAACAACATTTGTGTGCCTGGAGATACTTTCAAGTGATGCAAATGAAGAAAAATCATCAAGGCAAAGGAACAGATGTTCAAATCCCTGAAACTAAGCTTTCAAAGTGAAAAGAATATGATAAAATCTTTATTTTGTAACAAATAGTGTACATGGGTAACAGCTGTGATCTGGTGTTTAGGGATCTGGTCTTGTAATTGGAAGGTCGCCAGTTCAATCCCCGGGCAGGTCATGACTGAAGTGCCCTTGAGCAAGGCACCTAACCCCCAAATGCTCCCCGAATGCTGTGGATAGGGCTGCCCACCACTTCGGGCACATGTTCTCACATCCTAGTGCGTTCATTAGTGTGTGTGTTTCACTGCAAAAGTTGAATCTAATCTAATAATTTTGAAAAAGGACACTATGTTCTATGTTCTTTCATAATGGCACAATTTATATGTAGAACCATGACGACTCAAATACTATTTGTATGCTTAAATGGCTCTTTTGTGTGGGAAACCAGTCCTTTGTGTTGAATATCATGTTGTTAAGGCTCTCTAAAGAACTCTTTGGTTCTACATACCTCCAAAAAGTAGTCTGAGAGTGTCCAGTGGACCCCATTGTTACAATGTCCAGAGGAGCACTTCTGGGTGCTGTATAGAACCCTACACAACACATTTAAACAATTTCATCACCAAAAGAACCATATGTTTCTTCACATTCTCATGGTTCTACATAGAACTATGTCCTTTACCTAAGGACCGCAGCAGAAAAAGTCCTGAAGAGGGAGAGAATCTAGCACCAGAATGTTTCTGTGCTACATATTCACACTAAACAGACTGTAGTTCTTGTCTTTGTTACTAATGTTGTCTTTAAAATAACATTTAGC
Source organism: Crenuchus spilurus (assembly GCA_036984385.1). Taxonomy (NCBI): domain Eukaryota; kingdom Metazoa; phylum Chordata; class Actinopteri; order Characiformes; family Crenuchidae; genus Crenuchus; species Crenuchus spilurus. Next base: position 24,215 of record BRDA01005139.1, read on the forward strand.
TCATTCATAATGCAGTTATATGTTGTTATATCTGGATAAAAAGTGTCATGAATGTTCAGATCTGATGTACAGAGATCTTATCTACAGGTTTTGTTCGATTAATGACATTACAGCTCTGTAAAGACATAAGAGACCTCTCGAAAATGCCCAGCCCAGCCTCCAGACCTGGACCCTGTGGAAAACCTCTGGAATGTGATCAATATGAAGATGGATGATCACAAGCCTTGAAAAGCTGAGCTGTTGGAATTTTTGCTCCAGGAGTGGCATAAAGTCACCCAACAGTGATGTGAAAGACTGGTGGAGAGCATGAACAAAGCAGGCTTATTCCATTCAGTCCTGTTAAGACATTAGTATTGTGTGTTTATTCAAAGTCACACAACACCTTTTTGGTTACTTGGATTAGTTGTTTTAGTTTTAACTGTTATTTTCCTGCAAATAACTGCTCTGAATGTGATACTTTTAGCTGGAATTTGTTAGAAATGTGAGTAGAAATAAATATAAAAAACCAATGAGTAGTAAAGGCAGATCAACTGATCATTGTGCAGTGGTCTTGAGTGTGGTCACTCTTATGACAATAACAATTGCTATAGATCACTGTATACACAACGTATATATGTTAACAGAGCCATAACATTATAGATATCACAAAGTGTAAAGGCAAAAGCATCTGTGACTTTTAATATATAAGCTGATTTAGTCATAACAGTCTACTGAATAGAGATTGTGATCCTTCAGGCTGGCAGTAACTAACATGCAACAGCTTGCAGAGGTGGGTGGTCTTGCCCAAAGACACATTAGAATTAGAGTAGGTGGTGTACATGGTGTAGGCTATCACAGTTCTTATGTGAGGAAGGCTTCAGACTTACTTTGTGTTGGATGTGTTCCAGTAAATTGATTCTAAAATGGTGGACTGAGAGGGCTTTAGCCGGCACACGATGAGCAAAAGTCCAAGCAAACATCTCCACAGTGGATCCATCTCAAAACCACGACTGGATGTGTAATCTCAGGCTCTACAAGTGAACAGATGGACCTGATGGTTAGCCTAAAGGGACGATGTGCTGATATATGGACAGATCCGGTGGAGAGCAAAGCTCCTCAGCTCAGACGTGAGGAGCGAAAGATGTCACACATCTACAGCCTATAATCTGAGTAATCCGGACCGCAGTAATCCTCTACAGTTACAAGGATGATAATCCAGCTGAAGGGTGGACCCTCTCAGAGCATCCTCTCGACCACAGGCTGTGGACAACGAAGATCCTGGTTTGCAAGCGATGCAGATCGACTGGACAGTTGGTGAGAACTTCCACGTCGTTTTCCACCGTTTTCTCACACAACTGCCCCCCGTCTGTGCCGGAGATGCGCTGAGAATCCACTGCGTTTGTCTACGCCCCGCCCATTTACATTCATCCGCCTTCGCTTAGATTCGCTCCAGTGTGCTCATTGACACCCCGCCTTACTCGATCGTTCAAGCCCCGCCCGCCTTTCCCCCTAAGCCCCGCCTACCCGAATGAAGTCACGTCAGTTCAGTGGGTTTTATGCCTGAATGAACTCTGAAAACGCGGCCACTGTAAACCAGTTTGTCTGGTTTGAAATGAACGTTTACTCATTGTGTTCTACAAACTACTGAAAACATTCCTCAATAATTACAAATAAAATATACACAGAACATCACAATTGGTAAAAAAAAAAATAATAAAAAAATGCCATTTTCAGACTTTTCTCTAGGTCTCTTCAGTCAGAAAATAAATACTCCAAATCATTCTCTAGTCTGGTATATATTTATATTTAGAAAAATATCACTTTAATTATATCTGATGAGCATAGCCACCTCGTATTGATAATGATAAAGGTTAATGCTACACTAATGTAATGAGTCCAATGATCAGGGGCACTGTAGTGGGGTGAAAATTAGGACTAAGTTACCAGGGCCCCAAGTAGGGGGATGCCCCCTTGAGGAGTCTGGAATTTTATTTTCCTTTAAATATTAAAGGACATTCCACAAAAATGGCCTCAAACCAACCTTCCACATATACGTACTGTATCTGTACATGGTTGAATGTAAATGCTAGCAGTGCAGTCTGAACAGCTAATTTGCTATCTGAGAGATGAGTAAATCAAAAATGGATAAATTAGAGTAAAATGTATATTATAATAAAGATAATGCTTTAGAGGTTGTTTACACTATCAGCTCTTTCTTTATCAGTCACACAGCTGATGCTGAATTAGCTGCTACTATAAAGGCCAAATCAAAATGACTGAATGATTGACTATAAACATGAAAAGTATGCAATTCTTTAATTCATGTGCTGGTCATTTATTTACATGTTAGTCTAACAGAAAAAAAGTAAATTTAAAAATGCCTGCAGTTTCTTTCTAAGCATACTCATGACTGAACACAATTCAACCTCTCATAAGCATTGTGAGAGTGAATAATGTCCAGCCTTCTGTCCTAAAACTAGCATTAGACTTAAAGTAAATGCTAGCATGGATACCTGACAACTGTGGGTTACTATTAACAAAAGTAATTTACCTAATTAGCACATTTGGTAAAAAGTTTGGCCATTTGTTATTGTTATTTATATATTTGTTATTTATTTTGGCTAGGCTGGCAGTGTGTACAGTGTTAGCTAGCATGTAGCAATATCTGAATTTCTTTCCTGAGCTCATAATTCAAAGCATTTAGTGTACTTCTGAGGATGAATATATACTGGAAAAATGTATTGCGTTTGTAACAATTTTGCTGATCAAGTCGATAGAGAACACAGTCTCCACCTCTAAGAAAGCACAACAAAGGATGTTCTTCTTCTGACAGCTCAAAGAATGTAACCTGCCACAGACCCTGATGATGCAATGCTACAAAGTGATCATAGAGTCCATCCTCACAGCATCTATAACCATCCTCCACATCCCAAGAATGAGCCAAACTCCAGCGCATCATCGGGACAGCAGAGAGGATTACTGGATGTAATCTGCCAATGCTTCAAGAGATCTACACCAGCAGGGTGAGGAAGCGTGCTGGCAAAATCACGACTGACCCCTCACATCCTGCACATCACCTTTTCCAGACCCTTCCCTCTGGTAGAAGACTCAAGACCATGAAAACCAGCATACAAACAACTTCGGCAGGCCTGTAGCTCCTCAACAGTGGACACCTCACACTGCAGTCCATAAACTCATCTACAACTGACCTGAGCTTCCACATCTCACTAAACTGAAACTGAAACTGCATTAAATGATATGTGGGTCACTCTCACCAAGTCAAATTCCTCATACATGTAACATATGTGGCAAAATACAGAGGTTCTGATTCTGAATCTCAGACCCAGAAATCCTAACAACTACAGGGTGTCGACACAACTTCAATGGCCTGTTATTAGTGATAGCTAACTTTGCACTGATCTAACAGGAAGCTACATGCTACAAAATAAACTTAAGTATAATTATAGTTAACTGATTGAGTATACCTAAACAGTTAGAATTTTGCGCTTTTATCATGTTAACATGTTTATTTTCTGTTTAATTGCAAATGAATGTGTTAGCTAGTCAGGCTGGTTGTTTAGCTGTTGGCTAGCTGCTGATGGTGTGAATGCTAATTCATTTCCTTATGTTATTAAAACCTGTTTCATACTTAACTATAAAACACATATCACAATCATTATAATGCCTTTGTGTTGTCCTTTACATTCCCAAAATGATAACAGGAGAAGCATACCAAAGCCTTCTGAACATTAACAAGAATGTTGCTTACCTTGGTTTTATTCCAAGTAATTGAGTCACGTCTGTCATTAAATGTTCACAAAAAGTCAAGAATAGCTGACGTTTTAATAGAAACATGACAAAATGGACTCGCAAAGTGTTGTCCTGTATATCCAGTGTCCTGAGAAAAGTACAGCGTTTATTTACTTAGAAAAACAATATTATTATAATTAAATATATATAACATTTAAACAATAAGCAGCACTTTCTGTATGAATGTGTTTAACCCTTTCAAAACCTCACCTGACAGTCTGGTGTTATTTAGAGTTCTCATTCAGTACCTGGTTCGGGTAATGAATATTTAATTTTGTTAAATCGAGAGTGTTACTGATGAATTTAACAAGTCCGTGTGATGTCTGAGGAGTGTCAAGAACATCAGGAAGCAAGCTTTTGTTCTTTAAACTGGCTCACAACTACTTTTTATACTTACTTTACTGTATGTTTGTTTATTTGACTTTATTGTACAGATATAAAGAGTTTTATATGATACATATTGTCATATGTGCAGGGTCCAATTCTGACTGGCTGACCATTTCTGAGAAAGAACAGTGTGAGCAGATGGGTTTAGAGGCTGTTTGTGGTCAGCTGTGTGTATATTGAGTCTTCAAAGGGACGTGCTGACAGGTAAGAGATAATTGGACAACAAGCAAAGCAGAGGTGAGAGCACCTTCACACCTCTATCTGTGCTCCAGTGTTAAGCACGCCTGCCTCGCCTCCAGTCACTTCTGCTCTTTGTGTATTTGACTCTGGACACACGTCAGCTCACACCGAAGTGAAAAGTAAATCAATCAGTTAAAGGAAGCCTTTAATTAGACTTCAAAAACGGCCTCCCCCTAATAAGTGTATTCCAGCAACTATGGCCCCAAGTCTTTTAAAGAGCTGGAGAATATGTACTGCAGTTTTTCTAGAGCTGTAACATTATTTACCTGTGTTTTTACTAAAGCCTTTTACTCTTTACTTTTAAGTCTTTTGATTTAAACCGTATACATGCCACCCCCTACAGGACAAAGGAAGAGTTACAGCATATGATATGTGACTGAAGTGTAAAGGATGCTGTTTAAGGTGCCTTAGAAGGCAGCACTGCGATTTGTAATTGACTTACGTTTAAACACATTGATTACACATTCAGAAACTGAACAAAAAGGGGTTAAAAAGCAGTTTTCATGTAAACATTGTTGATTATGTTGACATTCTGGCTGTTTGAAATGTAAGACATGCTGCCTACTCAGGCTGCCTTCTGAGACAGGGAAGGTCTGAAGTCGTGTTAATGTTTACATAAAAGGCTGAACTTTAAAACTCCTCCTCTGTTTAGTCAGATTTTGAAGATGCACTAAAAGCTAGCAGTAAGCTGTTTGGCTGTGTATTACATGTGTTGTATAAACAGCATAACAGTATAATCCTTAAACAGGCAACGTGCACCATCAGTTACATTAACTTTGACATCCTGTAGTGGACATAAGTAAATGTGCATCATTCATGCTATCATTTATCAACTTTCAGTCTGGTTTTAGTAATGTTGATACAAAGTTGCTATTAACTCATTTGTTCTGAATGGACTTTGTATATTTTAATACAAAAACTGGATAAATATGCATGGCATGTTATAAAAAAAGAGAAACATAAGATTATTTATATTTGCATCCACAGTTAAGTAATTTTGACCTTTTTTATATTTAAATAAGGCATCATATCCTGTGAGATACAAACTACACATCATATATCATATAACAAAAATTGTATTTTACTTTTCATTACAGCCTGTTTAAGGGTTAAATGCGGGTCTGTTCGAAATACCTTTATCTCAGTGTGGCCTTCTAAGGCACTGTTTAGACAGTAAGTGATCAAGGCATCTACATTCTAGTTTCAGACACAGCCTATGTCATTATTTTCAGATACTCAAGTTGTTGACATTCTGTCACTATTCTGACATACAATATTATCTCAGAATGATGAAATTAAATTTCAAAATAATGACTAGTAAGCTTAATAATGATAAATAAGAAGAAAATAGGGCCTGGACTTTAAACAAAGTGGTGGAAGTTCAATACAAACCTAATACCAAACATACAAAAACGTCTGTTGCATCAGGTAAAGAAGCTAGCAGCACATTTTCTGTTATTCAGTACACACATTTAATAATTCAGTCATAATATATCTGCAGTTATCTGATTATTCAAATGAACATGTAAGCAGTATACTGTTTCTTAGATCAGAATAAGGTCTAGAAATCTGATTCAGAAATCTGATACAGAGAGCTGGATTTGAGCTCAGTGACCTGATTTCTTAATGCATGTATGTTATTCTAGAGCAGGGGTGTCAAACTCCAGTCCTGGAGGTCCGGATTCCTGCAGAGTTTGGTGATTTCTCTGCTCTGACACTACAATTAAACTTGCTCATTACCTGCTGAGCTGAATCAGGTGTGTTTGATCAGGAAGATCACCAAACTCTGCAGGAATCCAGCCCTCCAGGACTGGATTTGGACACCCCTGTTCTAGAGTCTTTCAGATTTCTCAGTCTGCGCATGTGTGACTAGAGTAACATATGTAAGCAGCGTTTAACACAGCACCCCTGTGAGACAGCTACAAAAAACCTCTGGAGAAACACTGATGATGCTTGAGCATATTTTCAGATAAAATGTTTAAAAACATATTTTGTGAGTTTATTGACTGGTTGCAAAGTAGAAATAATGCCTGCCTGCTCATATGTTACATTATTACTACACTGAAGTTACTCAGCTCTAATTTTTTGATCTGATCTTTTCAGGGCTATGTGGACATGTCAAATCTAATATTTTCCTATCAGATTTGAGTCACTTTTATATACATTTTAACTAATGCTAACTAGCTGGCAAGCTAACTGCTTCTAGAAACACTACAGATAGTGACAGTGTCAACTAGCAAAAGAGACAGAAGTAATGTTACTTACTTATTTTTTCCCTGTTAAATCTTTTGAGTCATCAGTTTTAGCTCTACAGTATTATGCTATTATGTTCATCATAATGTTATTTTAAAAGCTATTCCTCAGCCTCTAGATAGAAATGAAGAGTTGAAACATCAGAATGAAAGTAAGTTGAGAAGATTACTGCACTTAATTCATTAATCACTTGAGGTCTTGTACAGTGGTGCTTAAAGTTTGCGAACTTTAGAATATTCTATGTTTCTGCATAAATATGACCTAAAACATCATCAGAATTACACACAAGTCCTAAAAGTAGATAAAGAGAACAAAGTTAAACAAATGAGACACAAATATTATACTTGCTCATTTATTTATTGAGGAAAATGATCTGTGAAGAGTTTAACAACCGTGGTCTGGTGTTTAGGGATCTGGTCTTGTGACCTGAAGGTCGCTGGTTTGATCCCCAGGCATTTCATGACTGAAGTGTCCTGGAGAAAGGTACCAGACCCCCAACTGTACCGTAAGTTGCTCTGGATAAGAGTGTCTGCTAAATGCCTCAAATGTATAACATTTAGATTAAACTTTATGTCGATGTGGTTTGCACACAATGGAATTTGACCTCCACATTTAACCCATCCATGTAGTGAAACACGCACACACTAGGCTGTGAGAACATGTGCCCAAAGCAGTGGGTAGCCCTATCCATAGCACCCGGGGAGCTGTTGGGGGTTAGGTGCCTTGCTGAAGGGCACTTCAGCCAGCGATCGTACCAAAGACCTACCCTTCACAAGACCAGACCACAGCTGAATCTAAATGCAAATCTTGTGCTTTGATTAATTCCTTATGACACATATTGTGATTTTAAGTTATTAGTGCTACATGCTATTACCCATGTCTCAGTTTTACTGATGTATATTTACTTATTTTTTGACTCTTCTCACTCTCTGTGTGAGTTTTCACCTGCATCAGCTGGATTCAGACTATATATATATATTTTTTTACCTCAGGCTTTAGGGATTTTTCTTCGCACCATTGCCTCTGGCGTACTCCCTGAGGAGCTGAACCTGGATTTCTTTTTACAAACAACTTTTGTAAAATGTGCTGTACAGGTAAAATTTTGATTGACTTAAACCAGTGGTTCCACAAATTTCTGAGAAGGCAGGGAATAACTCAAAATAATAGTGAACAGCATGTTAGCAGTGTTGTTTCTGAGCCAGTAAAGCAAAAGAAAAAAAATTAGGATTTAGGCTGAATGTTTAAAAGTTTGGATTTGATTCCCATTTCAGCACTAATCATGCTACCAGGCCAAAGTGCCAAATTTGTAGAGAAAAGTTAGCCAATGAAAGTGTGAAGCCAAAGTGTGAAAATCTGTTGATCTGGCAGATAAACCCTTGTTTTTTGTTTGTTGCTGTTTTTTTTTAAAGGAAGGCTCAAGACATGCAGATGGGACCAACTCATACAGAGCAAGCTCACCATCTCATTAAATAAATGTACTTATGTTGCATTATTTTTAGTCCAGAGTTCATTTTTTCACAGTAAGATGCATTGTACGTGATGCCAAAGTCAAAGTGAAGTATAACCAATCACAAGCCAGTTCACCAAAATAACAACAAAATAAAAAATACAAAAGTAATTAGTAGTTAATGTAGTTAACATGTTAATATAGTTAATGACTGAACTGTAACTGAAGTGAAAGTATAAATAAAAATAAAACAAGTAAAAATAAAACAATGGACTGTAACATTTTATGTTACATTTTACCAATATGTTACATTTATTATTAAATTATATTTAATAAGTAAACAGTAAATGTGATAGTAACTCTTTCTATGAAGCCTGCATTTATAAGTCATTATATATATATAAGCTCCTATAATGAACTACAGATACTTTGTGATAATCACATAGTAACACAACTGTCATTACACATTTAATGCATTTTTTTTCTTATAATGCATTACAATAATATAATAAATAAAGCACCTAAAATACATATTATCAATAATAAATACATAATAAATGTTTATAATGCCATAAATGAGTGTTTCAAGTAAAGTGATGTTTAACATTATTGTTATAAATTAATTATAAGGTACTACAAACATTACTGTTGTAAAACAAGGTGAAAACAAACTTATAAAAGCACGTACACATTATTGCAATTTAAAAAATTTAATTCCTCAATTTCAAGGAACACAGACTAAAGCATACAATTATTTTGTAGTTTGAGAACAATAATTTGCACTCACATGTAGTTCAACACATTTTCAGGCACACTCATGTGCACTGTATTTTCTGATGTTATATAAAACTTCATATGTAAATCACTTTACTTTTTGAATGTTCATAGTTGCTTATAATTGTAATAAGGCCTTTATAGCAGCACATATCATTATTTGCTTATAATGCATAATAATGAATTGTTATAATGTTTATAAGCCATCAAACCCTGAGTTATTTTATATATATATATATATATATATATATATATATATATATATATATATATATATAT
>BRDA01005139.1:34626-48217 GCA_036984385.1 Crenuchus spilurus
AAAAAAAAAAAAAAAAAAAAAAAAAAAAAAAAAAAAAAAGAATTGGCCTTTCACCATCTAAAGATTGCAATATCATGAAAAGATTCAGGGAGTCAGGAGGAAAGTGCACAAAGACCAAGGGAGGAAACTGCTGCTGATTTTGTGACCATCAAGCAATCAGGTTTTGTTTGAGAAGCTATCATGCTACAATGATGAACATAACTACATGGGCTCAGGCAGGGGCATAGCAGCAAATTTGGGGCCCTGTACACTCTTAATGTCAGTGGGCCCCTATAAATTCCAGTAAACGAGGCACATGAGCAAAAAAAAAGGGGGGGGTGGGTTTTTATTTAAATAAAAAAGCATAAATAAGATTTTAAGCTACAAACAGATCAGATTATGTTGATGTAGACTATTTACATGTTGATATATGCGGCAGAAATATTGCTGGTGGATCATTTATTCAGCACAAAGTTTCACTTTTAGCTCTGCTGTGTTAGTGGACAATAAGCTTTAGCACACGCACTGAACCAAAAGACTAACTTACTTTAAACTTAAGGTAAACAACTCACATTTAGGCAGCAATTCTACCAGTCAGCAGCTAACTGACAAAAAGACATGTTTTGAATTAAGAAACATATATACACTTTACTAATGCCTAACAAAATATTTCAATTTTAGATTTCATTAAATATTAATGTAAAATTTTTGAGGAATTTGATAAATGCGGTACTTGTATTACAGATGTGTAGTGTGCGCTGTACAGTATAATCTTTCTCCCATTTCACTTCCGTATCCGACTGCTGCCAAGAAATTCAGCAACTGGTTGAAGAATAGGATGTCATGGTTCATTCTTTGCAGTTCAGTACAAAACAATTTTCACTCAGAAGCAGCAGCAAGTCTCCATATCTATGTTCAAGGCCAGCGCACCCATACATGGATCACAGGCTGTGCCTGGGTCTTTTGTCCGTGTGAAATAATATTAACAGTATTTAACATAATTACTGTATGTATGTTATTAAAATTAAATAGGTTTAAGAGTGTAAAACATGTTTACTATTGATTTTTTCCAAAAAGTATGCAAGTAGGAGTACAGTGCACGAGATTGGACTTGATTCTGAGGGTAACGTGAGAAAGAATGAGATGCAGGTGTTGTGCTGCCCATATTGGACCTTTGTGCCAACTAGCAGCAGCCACTCGTATCTTGGAATTTTGCTCAGATCTCGAACAAAAATACGTACCGAGGTGCAGCTCCTATCTTAAAAAAATTGTATGTTGGTCTGCTTGTATCCCACTGTATAACTAAAAGAAAAGTGCCTGTCCCAGCTTTTTTATTAATTTTTTTGTGTTGCAGGCATTCATTTTCAAAATGTTATATTTAATAAATTTAATTATGTTCATCATTGAAAACACTGAAAATCTTTGTTAAATTAAGGCTCAAATTAATTTTGCCTGTTAAATAAAGCTTCAAGTTAATTAACAAATTACAAATTTACATTTTTATTGTATTCTTACACAGTATCCCAACTTTTCTGAAAATGGGGTTTGTAGATTTAATTTCCCTGAAGGAACCTCCTAAAGGGATCAATAAAGTACTCTCTAGATACATTGTATAACTGCTACCAATGGCTGTTCCAACCAAGTACTTTAATTAGACAAGAAACATCTACTGAATGGGTATATAAGAACTTTTAACTACTGTAATTGAGTGTTACCTGTTAATCACATTTACTTGTATTAAAAAAGTCAATCCATCAAATCTGCTATTACTATTAAAAATGGCACTTGTAGAGTTTAGGTATAAAAGCAACTGTGCTGTTATACTGAATACTGCGACTAAGTCACTTCCGTGCAGATATTCAGTTTAGCTTTCTCACTCTTGTGAAACTGTCCACCTCTGAAAATCAAATGAGTAATGCAATATAATGGTTGTTCATGGATTTATTGAAGAATCACATTATTCTGACAGTTGTACATCACTGTTCTATATTCGTGACTTCTAGCTATCCTTACCATGCGGATGAACCTGTGGGAGGTTCAATCTGAGAAGTGGATGGCTCACCCATACTGACCTCATACAAAATATTCAACCCCAGTCATTAGAAGACCACCACACACACAAAAATTCATTTCATTACTGTGACTGTGTGCGGATAAACTTAAAAGTGACAAATAGAGAAAAACGCACCTGCCAACATTTGAGAACATTGGATAATATGGAGTGAGCTTGGGGAGGCAAGTTTACCACGGAGAAAAAATGAGATAATCCCTGGGACAGATGTTACACAAAATATTACCGTTTAGTGGTCAAAATGTGATTCTGTATCAGACATTTGTAGTCAGGCCAGTTTAACTCCAGTGACTGTTACATTTTTGTTGTTACTAGGGCTGCCATGATATTTCAGGTGACAATTTTTTGAGTATAAGTAATTGCAATTAACAAAGTACAAGCGGAAGTGTCCAGACAAAGTTATCAGCTGTTCTACTTCCTGTCAATCTAAAAGCTTTAAACTGACCATACACAGCTCAAACAACCTTACTCACCACAGTACACGTGATAGCACTAAAAATGTAATCCATAAGACATTTTCAATAAATTCTGCTTTATTTGACCTACGTTTATTTGCTTCATGACGATTCATCCATTAACAGCTAAATAAACATGTGGCTGAAATATAACTGGAAATTACCTGCAGTCTGAATAAACAATTGTGATTGGGCAAGTATGATTGTGACAGCCCTAGTTGTTTAGCAAGTAAGCTAGCAGTGTCATATGTAGCAAGGTAATGGTAACTCTACATTATGTTGAGAACTTATCCTGATCGATCTAAACTGATTAAATTTTGTGTAGTTTTTTAGAGTAATGTCAACAGTGACCACTGGCATGACCAAAAAGAGCAAAAGACCAATTTAATATAATTAAATGAATTAATTTCTTCAGATTTGTTTGAAATGTCAGATATTGTTATTAATTTGTTAATGAGTACATGTAACTAATTAATGCATCATTGCAAGATCTGTTGTTATATTGCTTTTATGGTTTTAACTTGTGAACATTAGTTTACTAGCATTCAATTTAGTTCAGATGACTGTCCTCCAAAAATATCAGCAACTGAATAAAGATGGAGCGCATCAGTGGAAAGGTTGCACCAGCTATACAGGAGTTCAGGTACACAAACTAGTTTAAATATCCTGCAGTAGATTTCTCAATATTTCCATCTTCAGTTAAGTACATTTTTCTTTTACATTTTGAATTTTCTAATTGTTAAAAATGGCAGGTGGCGTGTGACTAAAGATGCAAACTCACCTTCTACCCTGATTGTTTCTAATATGATCTGATCAGTTTGAACAATTTCTCAGAGAACATTCACAACAAATTCAAAATAATAAGAAATGTAAAAAATCAGATACAGACATCAGCAGGTGGACAAACAAGCATAGTATTTCTTCAATGATTCTTCTGTGGTTGTGTTGTGCCTGAAACTCTTTTTGTAAGTAGCTGCACCATTAGCTGCTGTGAGCAAACGTCAACATAAATAACCAATAAAATGATACAAGTATTCGGTTTTATTCAGTTCAAGTTTTAAAATGTGCACAACCTTGGTTTATAAGACTGTTTTATTGTTCATGCCAAAGTATATCTCATTAATTCTATGTTTACATAGTAACCTGTGATGTAATTGGCTGTGAATTTATCTCAATGTAATTTTACTTGCCAACTCTTTACTTATTACAGATGGTGTAACTGAATTTAGTAAAATCTTAGTCTGGAAGGTAACTAAAAACTTTCCAAAGACTGGTGCAACCTTGGACCACAGTATTTAAAGCATCTCAGAGTAGGAAGCTGAAGTAAGCTCAGATTGCTGTTTGAGAACACAATAGCCTTAGTAGGGATGTGCTTTTGGAATAATTACGATATTCACCTGCAAGAGTTTATGAACAAATATCAAATTAATTTCAAGCCAAGAGCATCTTGTGGGCAGTGTCCTGTGACCACCGATGAAGGATTAAAGGATGTTTAACAAGTTGAAAGTGATTAACAGATTCATCAGTGAGTGGACATTGTTTAAAACTCCAGCGTGTATCTGGTTTTATATTACACATTGAACGCAGCTAGTCTTCACCTTCAGATAAAAATTGTAAATATAAATAAAAACATCATGCTTTTCAGTTCTGTTAATCAATTATATAAAGCAGTAATTCTCTGTACTGTTGGATTGTATTTTATACCAACTTTTTCACTATAAAACAAAACTACCCGAACAGCGATTTCAGTATTCAAACACTGGCACCTTGAATGGTTCACAGCTTGTGTACTCAAGTCCCTGTGCACATCCCTAGTCTTGGATAAATTGATTAAATTGAAACCATGTTGAACTCATCAGGCATATCATGAATTATTCAAGATTATATGATGCATGGACATAAACAGTTCTGGTACTGTTTGTTTGCTTCCACTCTAAACACATTCCTGGAAGTTTCATTGAGGCATCTGATCCTACAGCAGAACTTCTACTCTGAGACTTTTTAATGAGTACAGGTCCTTGATTTCCCATGTATTGCTTCTCACTCGAGTGTAGAATTGGTTGATGGCTCATCCTGGTCTGTCTAATCCATGAATAAATTATGGGGGGAAAAAACAACATTAGTTCAAAACATTTTCTGCCTGACACTCTCAAGCACAGAGACATACGCACACCATACGAGCACCCAGTTCAGCAAAATGTTCTCCATGTGGTTCTCCCCATATCTCTCAGACAGGGCTACAGAAGACATGGGAGGTAGGTGACAGCTTCCTATGCAACAGTCCGTAATACAAAACCAAGGTCATAAAAACAGGGACAAGGCTTCCACTCACTAAAAAGAAGAAAAATAAAATGTTTCATAGACACATCGCATTAGATCTGTGCTGAAGGGCTGGTGCCTGTGGAGAGAGTCCTTGAGAACGGAGAGAGAACCAGAGTCTGGAGAGATGGCAGCTGGGCCCAAGTGTCATTCTGTTGCCTTCAGGGAAAATGAGAGTTTAGGCCGTGACTTGCCCTTGCCCAGGATGATCTTCTGCTCCTCTTTCTGTTGCCGCTGGCGTTCCTGCTCAAGCTTCATGCGTTCCTCATGAATCTTGCGCTGCTCCTCCACAATCCGGAGCTGTTCCTCAGCCTGTGAAAACAGTAACGACATGAACAACTGTGCAAATTATCTGTTTATGTTAAGTCAGTAACAAATTATGAAACTGGTTTATCCTTGCCCCGCTCATAAATTATTTCTTCAAAAGAAGCAGAACATTAGAGCTAAAGCTGACAACATTATACTTATTTCATTAATCAGACATCTTTCCATTAAAGACTAGGATTACACCACCAAACTTACCCCTGATCTACACTACGTGGATCACTCTCAAAACGAATAGCATTTCTTATTAATAATGTTGATTTATATATTAAATATATAATCAATGAATCTATTGACAATCATTCAAAGGTCTACGTGATCAGCAATTATTACTTATTGTTTATTAAATACATTATTAGGTATTTTAAGCAACCATTTGGTTAGATTACATGTTTAGTTGATTTTCTAAATTAAACAAATGTGTTCACATATGTGAACATAAACAAAAATATTTATTGTACATTTTAGTGCACAGATTGACAGGCCTGCTAATTGAACAATGATTTGAGCTTGTGCATAAACTTGAAGGTCAAACCCACATTCAGAAACAAGTAATGAATGTAAAACATGTAAAACCAAATAATTATTACTATTATGCGGTGATTCAAATTTAAATTGTTTATTTACTGCAGTAATGTGAAATATCAGCTATTTATTATAATTTTTATTAGTATTATTAATGCTCCCATTCAGGGTACATTAACATTGGTAAAATAGTTGCTTACAATCAATAAAAGTGTTAGGATGTCACAGAATAATTGATGTAATTTAGGACACATAAAAAGGAATAAAACCTCATAGCTACAGGCAGCCACTTTAGGCAGCAGCAGAGCTGGTAGAAGACTAATCTTGGATCAGTATTTATGACAGTCATCATCATTAAACTATTCACATTCAGAACTTCTAAAATTGCTAATACAGAATTCAGATACACAAGTCTTTGCTCTTATTTAAAGCTCATAGTAACTCTAAAGCTTAGTATCTGTGACTACTAAACTCATGACTAGTTTCAGAGACTAGACTGGACTGGTTTGGTGACTAGTGACCTAGATTTATTTTCTGAAACATTCACAGTTCTAAACTAACGTAAAGTTAAATTTGGACTCGTCTTGGCTGATTGCTTGCATGTAGGGTAATGGGAAGACTGTGTGAACTACTTCTTTTAACTGATCAGAACAGGGATTATACTTTGATCTGCAGAGTTCAGAGTGTCCAAGGCCATGATTCAAAAATACTGCTTAAATTAAATATGAATACATTTTAGCATCCACTCTGACTCCCAGAGAACACAACAGATTACAGGCTGAATCTCAGTGTTACATGCATTTATGCAGGTCATATAATGTATGCAGCTTTTACAGCAAACGTGATTAGATCAGTATAGTAGACCAGAAAACACTAAACAACTACAGTCTTAGTACAGTTGGTGAAAAAGTAAGCACTGCAAAATCTTTAAAATTAAAAAAGTTAAGCCGTCTTCTACAGATAAACTCTGTACATTTTAATGCACACAATCTAAACTACTGGTCTTGGAACACATCAATTTTTCCAGTTTTGCATTGAAAATGATTGAGTTTAATGTCTCATTGCAGGAATAAGAACACATGGCATCAATTTAGAGACCAAAATGTCTCTAAACTTTGGACACAAAGTAGCACCTTTGTCAGATAGAACAGCTGAACACACTCGTGACATTCTTTCTACAACAGTCATTAAAAGTTCTTCAGACAGTTCTTCACACATCTGCTGCAGACGTTCACATAAATGTTGGCACTTGTAGGTCTGCTTTGCTTTTCACTTCCCTAATCAGCTGGATGGGGTTTAAGTCTGGAATCTGTGCTCCACTCCATGTTTTCAAGCTGACCATCTTTTTCTTTTTCCTGAGGTAGTTCTGGCAGAGCTTGGATTTATGTTTTGGGTCATTATCTTCCTGTAGGATGAATCCCTGACCAACACGTTTGACCAATATGATTTTTTTGCAAGCTCACTTGACCAACCAATTCTGGCTCTCACAGACCTGTTAGTTTTTCTTTAAGAAGCCCTCCTATTTTGCACTAATTACCTGTATTAATTGCACCTGTCTGAACTCGTTACCTGTATAAAAGACTCCTGTCCAATTCACTCACACACTGACACACACAATTCAACCTCTCCACCATGGCCAAGACAAAAGAGCCATCTAAGGACACTTGGGACAAAATTGTAGACCTGCACAAGGCTGGGATGGGCTACAGGTCAATAGGCAAGCAGCTTGGTGAGAAGGCAACAACTTGGAAGAAACACAAGATTAGGGTTGGGCAGTATTGGTGTTTTTCATACTTTGGTATGAGCTTGAGAAAATACAGCGGTATGCGGTATTATCAGCGGCGGCTGCAGCTGAGTGCCCCCTTTAGGGCTGCCATGATAAGTCGACTAGTCACGATTATGTCGACTATTAAAATAGTCAACGACTAATTTAATAGTTGATGCGTCGTTTTTTGTTATTTTTTCTCTCCAAACTGCTGCTTCTGCCTTTCTGTCCTTGACGCACATGCACAGTAGTGGTAAACGCAGTAGGCCGTGGATGACGTCGCAGGACGTTATACAGACAGGTTTATCATGGCTAGCCGACAACGGAGCTCAAAAGTGTGGGATCATTTTAAGAAAATGAAAGAGAAACGTGTGCAATTCAATATCTTGGTAAGCTAAATTGCTAGCTAGCGGCTAAAATTAGCGTAAACAGAGAGTTAACTTGCTGCTTACTCATATTTATAGCTGCAAGTGATGGGGGAATATTAGCGATGACAATTTGATTCATTAGCCTTAGCACACATTCATGTGTTTTCTGTAACGTTATAACAGTGATGTGTTTGAATAGCAATGCTAACATTACATTTCAGTGCTACGTTTACACTTTATGCTAAACAGTTAAATAATTGTTTGTTGCAACAAGCTGCATATTTCATTAAAGGTTTAATGAACTATGATCTTAATTGTTTTTATTTTTAGTTAACATATAGCTGAAATCTAATGACGGTTATATGATAGCAGCTGCATTCAAGTGCGATAAGCTGTATGTGTTATATTCAACTAACATATGATCTGATTAGTCGACTAATTTTTAAAAAATAATCGTTGATTAGTCGACTAAAAAAATTATTGTTTGTGGCAGACCTAGCCCCCTTCACCCCCCTTGCTGCATGAACTGAATCTTAAGTCATGCAGCAAGACAACAACAGAAAGAATACAAGTTGTTCTACCAAAGAATGGTTAAAGATGAATAAAGTTCATGTTCAGAAATGACCAAGTCAACGTCCCAGCCTTAAACAAATAGAAAAAACAGTGAAGGGGAGGGAACCCAAAAACATAACAGTGTTAAAGCTGGAATCAATGAAAATTCCTTCAAGCTGATGTGCAGGACTGATCAATATTTACCCAAATCTTTTAAATGCAGTTACTGCAGTTTCACTACCTCACTTTATGAGGTAGTCACCTGGAATTGCTATTTATACTGAGACTAAATTACACACAGCTGGACTCAATGAATTAAGTGACTTCTGAAGGCAATTGATTGCACTGGATTTTGTTCAGAGGTATCAGAGTACTGAAGAGGGCGGAATACTTTGGAACGTCACACTTTTAAGATTTTTATTTAATTAAATTTTTAAAAACCATGTATCATTTTCATTCTACTTCACAATTATGTGCTACTTTGTGTTGGTCTGTCATTTAAAATCTTAATAAAATACACTTAAGTTTGTGGTTGTAAGGTGACAAAACGTGAAAAAGTTCAAGGGGAATTAATACTTTTGCAAGCCACTGTATTATTATTATTATTATTATTTACATCAGGGTACATTTGGAAGTGGCTCAAGAAGACTTGCTTTGAGATTCAAAGCAGTGTAAGTAAAGCCGACGTACCAGTTTAGCCTGAGCATCTGCGATTTTACGGTTGTTTTCAACTAGAATCTTCTCCAGCTCTTCACGCTTTGATTTCTCTTCTTCCTGTAAGTGTAAAATGTTTCCGTAAGCATCCAATCACAAATACAATCACATTCATGTCAGTGATACTCAATTCATAGTCTGGTCTCTAAAGGGATTTTAGCCTCCCTTTAGCTATGGGTGATCATATCACTTACATTTAAGGCAACTGTTCAATGAAAAGAAGACCAGCAGAATTAAGTTCTCAAGAAGGCCACTGTGACTGTTTTCAGCCACATGATGCCCCTTTTTTCCCCCCAATTCATCACATAGCTTCAAAAATAGAGACTCTTATTGGACACATTTTTGTGTGAACATGATGATTCAGGGACACAGTTTACATTCATTGTAAAATTTAATTACCTCCACAGTCTTAAGAGTTCTCTCTACAAACAGGTCAATTTTTTATTAACCCTTTCCTACTCTGGGTTAAATGAGCATTCTGGTTTGTTTCCAGCACTTTCAATTGGTTTTCAAAGTAATTTTAATTACCAGCAAAAAGAAAAATGACCACAGTCTGTAAGACTAGATTTGAGTACCACCAACATCATGAAATAACATCGACATTATGCAAAAAATCCAAGCAACACTGAGCATCAGATAAAACAGTGTGGAGTTTCTTAGCTCACCAGAGGAAGTCGGGGAGTTATCTACAGACTGCTTGTCCTTCAGTGATTCAGCTGAATCTACACGGCTCCTGGAGGAGTCAGGGTTAAAGTGCCAGCATTTGCTTTCGTGTCATCAAGTGTACTCGCCTCCTCCGCCCCCTTGCAAAAACAAGGATGACTCTGCTTTTGAACCACTGACCTGTTTTCGGGGCAGTTCTTTACTCACTTTCTCTGGCACACAAAAGAGCCCACAGAGGGCACAGCCATCAGAGCGGCAGTCAGCTCGAGTTTGGATATTTCACCATTCATACGCAGCTGAGAGGGACAGTCAAGTTCAGACGAGTGATACTGGCAAAAAAATGTTATGGAGGCTTCGTTGTTTTAAAGGGCACATATCATACATTTGTCTAATTTTTTTTTCACCAGAGGTCCACTACATAATAAAAAATTCAGTTATGTGTCCATTTTCAAACTTTGCTTAATCCTTTAGAGTGAAACAGCTTCTTCTTGTTACTGTGCCTTTAAGATGGATATACACAGCAAACATGTAACCTTGTCACAATATTCTATCAATGGAAGAATGTAGATATTGCTGTGACAATGTAATCATGTTTGCTGGATATGTGAATTGTCTGTTCTGTTTCTTTACTGAGCATACTGGTGCACTTTGTAATTCTACAGTTACAGACTATAGTCCACCTGTTTCTCTGCATACTTTGTTAGCCTCCTAACCTGTTTTTCAAATGGTCAGGACCACCACAGTGCAGGTATTATTTGGGTGGTGGATCATTCTCAGCACTGCAGTGAAACTGATGTAGCTGTGGTGTTAGTTTTATCTTGTACTGTTATGACTGGAGATTTTAAACACCTCTGAGAGCAGACCACCAGCCAACAGCGCCCTGTGGACAACAGCCAGTGATCACAAATGAAGGACTAGAGGATGACCAGCACAAACTGTGTATCTACAAGGTGGACAGTTTGTGTTAGTCATCCTCTTATCTAATAGAGTGGGCACAGTGTTTAAATAAATAAATAAATAAAACAGTTCTGTATACCAATGCAACACCCATTAACACAGCACAACCATATGAGTGTCACTGCAAAACTGAGTACTCAAAACCCAAATAAAACCTGTTCTGTGGTGGTGACATCACAAATACAGGGAATCTGAAACGGGCTGTTTTTGGCCTGGGGAACAATCAATACATTTTGAAACTTATTTACATACTACATCAGAGCGTTTAAAAAAGCAATAAAAAAAAGGTTTTCAATGATATGGGCCCTTTAAAACTTGTGTGTGTGTGTGTGTGTGTGTGTGTGTGTGTGTGTGTGTGTGTGTGATAGGAACACACAGTTCAAACTACACGAACATATGCAGCTACTTTGTCTCATGGATAGATTACCTATGATGCCAAGTTACTGAGGACCTAGAACATCTCGACTGATCTTCACCTACAATGTGACGTAGTCAAAAATCTTATTAATAAATACAAACAACACAAACTGAAACTAACAAAGGAATTAGAGATGGCACGGAGTTAACAGCAGTAAAATGCTAAATCAGATATTGGAAGAAAAAGAATGACTCTATAGATGTTACAGCCTTATTGGGACTCAGATAGTTTATGTCTATAACAAAACATATCACAGGTCTCCTCAGTGATAAAACTCTTGAATAGAAATGCCAATAAAACTATTGTTGGACGAGTGAATTTCTAATGCACTGGGCTTCCTATGAACCCTGATGATGCCCTCTCAGGTGGAGGTGCGGTCAAAAAATTATTTTTCCCTCAATGCAAGAAGACATCTGTCTGTCTGAACAGGGCTAAAATGATCAGATGAGCACCATGTTTGGTTAAAACAGTTGATAATTCACAGTAATTTTCTAAGGGAGAGAGATAAAAAAGCACTGACACGAATAATAAAAAAAAAATAAAAATTCCCCATAAAAATCTTACTAAAATTATAAACTTTATAAGTTAAAAAAAGCAGTGATTTTGTATAAGTAATGTTTGTTGTTTTAAGCAAGGTACTTACAGCAAAGCGAAGTGATTAATGTAACTAATTTTAAAACAGTAATCAGTAGTGTCATTGTTGTGCCATCTCTAAGTTAAATGCATTATAAGTAGGGGTGTAACAATACATCATGATGCAAATACATAATGATTTGCATTATAAAGTTGGACAATATCATGTATATTCTGTAATTATTAGGGGTGCAGGAAAAAATTGCTTCGAGCTTGAATCGCGTTTCTCACATTGAACGACTCAGAATCGATTCTCGTTTCCAAAAAATTTATTTTTTTTGCGGGTGTGGATGTACCTTCTCAGCCACCGTAGTGCTAGGCAAATTTAGGAAACAGCATGGGCTATGTACAGGCATGCAAGCCAAGCTGCGGTCTTTGAAAGCAACCATTCGGAAACTCTTTGGACTTTACCGTCAACCCGGCCCAGGTAAGAAAGGGCTTGACGTGACTCATGCGATTTGCAGAGATTGCAACGGTAAAGTATTTCATTTGGATTTGAAATAATCAGAAAAACATCGATTAGTGACCCCAAGAATCGATTCTGGATCGATTTGTTCCATTCCCAAAGATTCACAGCTCTAGTCATTATGCCATATAATGTTGTTCCGTTATGTGAGCAATGGAGGCTGCTATTTAACTAACATCAGAACTCAGCAAGCTTCACCCTTTAGAGTCTTCAGGAGCTTCAATTCTGCAGTGGAAACTGAACACTGTTTAAATATTTTTTGTGTACATTTTCATACAAGATTGTTTTTTTTTGCATTTAGAAATAATAAAGGAATGTTTCCACTTAGTATTTTAAGATATAGTGATTCTCTAATTAGTTTACAATGTTAAACCTCTGAACTTTCATTTACTTGCAGGAGACTAAAACTGGAACGTCTTTAATAATTTTCTTCTGGCAAAAAATCTAAATATCACAAGAAAATTTTGTGAACCCAGTGCATCATGCTTGGAATTGTGATTGTATCATTTCACCCCTAATTATAAGACGTAATTTTTTGTGAAATATTTTATTTTTAAAATGTCAGGTAAGACTCTTGAGGCAGCCACTGAAGTTTCTTATCTACACATATGGTAAAGTTGTCCATATGTGCATGTAATTACCTCGCGGGCTTTTTGGGCAGCTAACTCTGCCTGTCTCTGCCGTTCAAGCTCCTCCAGGAGTTGCTTCTCCATGATGCGCTTTGCCTCTTCCACCCGCCGCAGCACCTCCCTCTCAATCTCATCCTTCCTCTTTTCCAGCTCCTCCTCCACTCGCTTGGCCACAAGTTCCTCCACTCGCCTCGCCGTCTCCTCCTCAATCAGACGCTCCTCGATTTCCTGCTGGCGTCTGAGGAATAAAATGAGTGGATTAGAAAGATTGTGCACAGGCTTGATGGTATCAATTACAGCTGACCATGAAGGTTTACAGTTAATCTGGGTCACCGGATGTTGCCTTTGATACACAGAATAGCTCAAACTGTGCAGAGATATGGATCACCAGAAGCAGGATTAAGAATGACTAGGGAACAATTTTGAGGAGCTTTATCTTGCACTGTGGTACACTCCTCCCTGTCTAGGTGTATGGGCAAAGTGAATTACAATGTCAGCTGTATTTCTCATTAAATTCTCATTCAGACAAGACACTGGCATTAAAGAAACAGCTGCATCCATTAGCTGTACAATCCAATGCAAAGTGTACTATCAAGATACTCTAAACCAAATCAAATCTGGATATACAAACCGGATTCCAAAAAAGTTGGGACACTATACAAATTGTTAATAAAAACTGAATGCAATGATGTGGAGGTGCCAACATCTAATATTTTATTCAGAATAGAACACAAATCACAGATCAAAAGTTTA
>BRDA01005140.1:14274-30218 GCA_036984385.1 Crenuchus spilurus
CCTGCAACTACACACATGGGCGTGGAAGTGGGGGGAAAAGTGGACCTGACTACCCAGGGCCCGAGCATGGAGAGGGGCCCATAAAAATCCTGAATTATTATTATTTTTTTTTGGTTGTTTTTATTTTGAATGAATTGGGCCCTCAAATGAATTATTTATTAATTCATATTTCGAATATATTGATAATATCAACTGAGGGAATGAACTTTACTCACAGTCCTCTCAACATATTGGACATACTGGGGCCCCCTCTTGGAGGCCCAAAATGGTTTAGTCTGCCCAACAGCGACTAACGACAAGTGTAACTTCAGTGAGCCTAGATTGATTGAATGATGGTGCTACCCATCATGCTGCTAAAAAGCAGAAATCAGGATTTCAAAAGAAGAAAGAAAGGGAGGAAAAAGAAAGAAGGCAGAATGAGGGGAGACATGTGTTGACGGCTTTCTTTCCCAAAAGTGAACCGAGTTTTCTTGTTATGCAAAGTCCAATTAAAGTTAAAGTAGTCCACTCCAGACAGCTGCTGCTGATTTTTTGGAGGCTCACGTGAAGTCGTTAGTTTAGTTAGTTGCCAACCAGGCTGCTTGCGGCTGTAAGTATAAAGACAATTATGAGCCGCTAACGTTAGTTACCAACTTTAACCAGTTTCAGAAACAAACAGTGGCTCAAGACGGAGAGGGAGAGAGAGAGGGGGAGAGAGGGAGAGAGAGAGAGAGAGAGAGACAGAGACAGACAGACAGACAGCGCGCTAGCTGACTGGTAGAACTGCTGCCTAAATGCGAGTTGTTTACCTTAAGTTTAAAGTAAAGTAAATTAGTGTTTTGGTTCAGTGTGTGTGCTAAAGCCTATTGTCTACTAACACAGCAGAGCTAAAAGTGAAACTCTGTGCTGAGACTTAATAAATGATCCACCAGCAATATCTCTGCCGCATATATCAACATGTAAATAGCTACATCAACATAATCTCATCTGTTTGTAGCTTAAAACCTTATGCTTTTTTATTTAAATAAATACCCCCCTTTTTTGCTCATGTGCCTCGTTTACTGGCGTTTATAGGGGCCCACTGACATTGAGAGTGTACAGTGTACACCCCTGCAGATATTGCACATACAAAGTATACATGTAATTGTTCTTGGCTGATTGTGCTGGGTGAGTGTGGTTTGTAGTGCATTTAAAGAACAGAATGTCTGATTTTCTGCTTGGGGAGCTGCTGGTTGTAGAGCCTGACAGCAGAAGGCAGAAAAGACCTGCGGTATCTCTCTCTACCACACCGGAAGTGGAGAAGCCTGTCACTGAAGGAGCTTCCCAATGCAGAGACCGTCTCCTGCAGTGGGTGGGAGGTGTTCTTAATTATGGATGTCAGCTACCTCCACTGAGTCCAGTGAGTGGCCCAGTATGGAACTTGCCTTCTTGATGAGCTTGTCCATTTTCTTTCTCTCTGCTGCTATGAGGCTACTTCCCCAGCAGGTAATCCCAAAGAAGATGGCTGATGCCACCCCAGAGTCATAGAAAGTGTGGAGTAGGGCACCCTGTATTCCAAAGGATCTGAGCCTCCTTAACAGGTGGAGCCTGCTCTGACCTTTTTTATAAAGAGCCTGCATATTGTCTGACCAGTCCAGTTTATTGTTCAGGTGAACACCCAGGTACTTGTAGGTCCTAATGATCTCAATGTCCCTACCCTGAATGATCACTGGGGTTGGTGGAGAGAACTTGGTCCTGCGGAAATCCACCACCAGTTCTTTGGTTTTGCTCATGTTAACCTGGAGGCAGTTCTGCTGGCACCAGTCCACAAAGTTCCCTGTAAGTTCTCTGTACTCACTTTCGTCACCATCATAGATGTAGCCCAAAAAATGCAGAGTCGTCGGAGAACTTTTGTAGGTGGCATGTTGTTGTGTTGTAGGTAAAGTCATGGATGTAGAGTGTGAAGAGGAACAGAGCCAGAACCGTTGTCAGGACCCGCTGCTTTCTTCACTTTCATCCTTCCTGGCCTGTTCTCTGGAGAAGGACAGAGCAGTGCATGGCTGAGTGCTGGGTGTAGAGAGCAGAGGTGTGGAGTCTTGGGTCATAGTGAGTGGGGGTGAACAATGGAGCTGGGTGCCCGGTGTCAAAGACCCAGTCGTTAGCAGAGATGTTGCTGCTGCAGGAGAGAGAAGAAGCTGTGTGAGTTGGTCTGGGGGAGGGGCAGGTGCCTGATCAAATCTGTTGAAGAATGCATTCAGTTCATTTGCACACTGCAGGTCTCCTCCAAGCTGTCTGCTGGATTCCTTATGTCCAGAGATTATGCCTACACTGTAAACCTGGCTAAGTTAGCAGAATTCATGAGAATTAACTTTGAGTTATATCAACTTAAAATGTTTGTGTTGTGTTTGTCAATAATTTAATTAGTATGCAATTAATGCAAATGCTACAAACTACTGCCTTTTGAAGAGGTTAAATACTCGCTACTCCCTAACCCTTTAATGTTCTGCTCAACTTTCTAGTAAAGCACATTAGAGTCACCATATGTTATTTGTGTTAAACTTAAACTTCATAGTGCCATCTCTAAGAGGCTACAGCAATAAGCCATGAGAAGCCATGCGTTACAATGATTTTATCACACTGAAGATTTTGGTATGATGCAAAGTGGAGTGCAAAAACTTCCTTTTTTTTAGTTGAGTAGAAATGCAGAGATTTTTGTCTTCTTTCAGAAGGGACTCCTACTCAGAATGTGAAGTACAGGGCTAGCCTATGGCTGTGTTATTGTTAGCTAAATTTGGTTAGTTAGCTAGTATTAGCTTAACTGATCAAGCAATTGCACAGTTTCTCCTTAATAACACACTGTGCTGTATGTTGGTGCATTATAGAAGTCAGATGTTGTCAAGTGGTCATAGGTGTGTGTACTGTATTGTGCATATTACAACCGCTAAGAATCCTGGGAAGCTTCGCTAGCTAACTTTACAGTTCAAACCCATGTGTTTCAGTGTGTCAAACATGGGCAGCTCTTTTTACTTAAAACTGCAAACAGAACACTACTAAATCAGTAGCAATACTAAGTTACATGGACTCAGAATCTTTGATAATGTAACTGTGGACTGTATTTTCAGTTTTATTTACATCCTCCATCTCATCAGTTTCATCATTGGGGTTTACAGTGTATTTGGTCAGGCTATTGCTACTTCATAATTTTACTTAACACATACTGTTCATCATCATAATAATAATGTACACACGTAACAGTCTAGTTTCATTGGGAAAATATGGAAAGAGAGGCTGGTAGCTTAAAGTGGCCTCAATCTCTAACACAGCTAAATAGGCCACAGCAGTGAGAGGAAGAGAGCTACAAATACAAGTGTGTTATTATATCTTAACGATTTCCTCTGTACAGAATGCTCAAAACAGGCAGCAGTGGCTCAGCGGGTTAGGCCTTCACACCAGCATTCAGAACACAGCAGAGTCAAAAGGTTCCTGGTTTAATTTCATAGCAGGCTGCTGGGATATCAAGGTCGTTTGTTGAACTGCTGCTGTCATGTCCCTCTCTAAGGCACTTAACCTTGAGCAGCTTTAGGGGTGATGCAGCCCTGTTCTTTCAAGTCCCTACACAGCACAGTGGCAAAGAATACTAAGAAACCCTGCTATGGAGAAATAAGTGGTTAAAAAAAATAATGACCAATGCTGTTGTGTAAGACACTTATCACCAAGCTGCTTCAGGAGTAGTCTCGTCTCATTTATAGATGCTGGAATTGAATAGACAGCTAGACTAGCTTTATGATAAAGCAGGGCCTATGCACTGAATGTGTAACAGCATTGGGGCACCTGCTCAATTGAAAAAGAGTTTATCCTGTATTTGTTGGAAGTCAGGATGTAGGGTGATCACCTCCCCACTTCATCCCAAAAGTACTGGATGGAGCAGAGAACACAGCTCCACAGCTCAATACTGGTGGGCTTTATATCCCTCTAGCCCTCATCTGGCATTAGACATAGTGCCAATAGGTTAATAAGATGGACCTAACAAAGCCAGCCCATCCCCATTAGAACAGTCCTGTATTAAACTCTGGTTATTCATCAAAGACTAACCTCTCATTCTTCATGAAATACTAGTCTCATATTAACCAAGTGGTAATGGATTTATATGTAATACATTAAGCTCTAACAATCACTTCATTAGCTGCTATTTATCACAACCTTTGCAAACTTTGTGGTTGATAACTGCCACCTAGTGGTCAAGAGACATACTCTATTCTTCCTCACTAGTAAAAGGTACCACCCTGATAATTCACCCTGAAAGATCTGCTTCCCAGTCTGTCCAGGATACTATCCTCACTATCCATCATTGGCAAATGATGAGCCCATTTCCAATCCTGGCCCTGGACTACCTTTAACCTCCATGTTTGAGTGTTTTTCTGCTCTAGAAACCCAAATAACCAAACTGAAGAGCTCATTTTCTGGACACATTATGAGAAGAACCAGTTCACTTGAACAGATGGTTCTGCTGGAACAGTTGAAGGTAAAAGAGAAAGAGGACCAGCAACACGTTGGATGGATACAATCAGAGTAATCATCAACAAGCCATTAAGAAACCTGAAGACCCACACAGAAGACAGGCTGTTCTGGATAAACTCTGTCCATATGGTAACCAGGAGTCGACTTGACAGCACTTGTTAATTAGATTAGATTAACTGTACCAGGTCTTCCAGAACCAGGACTAAGAGCCTCTGATTTAAGAGTATTAAGAGTCTTCAAAAATATTTGGGTAAGCTTGCCCAGGTTCAACTTTAGAAGTCCTGGGCCAGAGAACCAAATGTCAAAAATTGTGAAAAAAGCTTTTTTTGTTTTGTTTTAATGTTGATACTGTATGAATAGTAATTTACTCAAACTCTAAATTAGGTATTCTAATAATCTGAGATTGTGGATTTCTGATTTTCATGAGCTATAAGCCAAAGTAATCAACAATAAAAACAAAAACAGGCTTGAAATGTTGTGCATGAATATAACATATGAGATTTTAGCTTTTTTTAATTAAATTATGAACAGCAATGAACTTGCCTGTCATATAGAACATTGGATATTTAATATTGGATATTTTAATAATATTTATACATGACATCATATCTATAGCTATTGTAGGTGAAGATAATGATTTTCACCTGAGCTACTTGAATGTGTCTGGAAAAGTGGCTCTTAACCAAATGCAGACTTTACTGCCTCGTTCACAACACAAGAGGGCAGTAAAGTATAAGTAATGAATATTCACATATGGTGACTGCCTATACTTTGGGCCTGCATTATGTTTAAGTCCGTTTTGTTATGTCTAATATCCAGAGAACATCATTAGTCTTATGAGATAAGGACTTCAGACTACAGTCTAGACTGGAATTGGTGCGATAGTGTTCTGTAGACTCAGTGAATATGTGCCCACTGTTGATTTGGCAAGCAGGCAAGACCTAATTAGTGATTTAGTGAAGTGCTGTAGTTTCATTGACACAGTAGTGATTGTGGTTCAGTGGAGATTGGTATTGAGTCTTGCTTGAAACTCTCTCTCTCTCTCTCTCTCTCTCTCTCTCTCTCTCTCTCTCTCTCTCTCTCTCTCTCTCTCTCTCTCTCTCTCTCTCACACACACACACACACACACACACATTCTGGCACTGGCTGTGTAGTGCTGACTCACAGATGAATTGTGGGTCAAAAGGTCTCTCTGAACTCCGAGCAACCAGGACACTTTAGCCAGCTCTGATGTCCCTGTGTCCTTCAGCATGAATAGATTCTCTCTCTCTGTCTCTCTCTCTCTCTCTCTCTCTCTCTCTCTCTCTGATTAACCCCAAGCCCCTGCTGCGCTGACGGCCAGACACAGCCATTTAATTTTCACTCGGATCCTTTTCATTGCTCTCCTCCAGGCCTGTTCCTCCATCACCTCTGCAGTGGATCAAATGTGAGGCGAGTTTCAGAGGACGCTCAGTGACAGCAACTAGCTGGGATAGAGCTAGCCTTTCCATCACAGCTGTGCAGAAAGGAAAAGCCACGCTGGCATGCTATTTGACTTTTTTACATTATTTATTACTGAAGCTGCAAGATTTTTCATTCCATATGATACAGCAATATATTGTGTGTGTACATAGTATTAACAATATCCTTTTTGTTGCTACATCATATATATTGCACACAAATTCAAATGGTATTATATATGTCTATATATACTATATGCATGTACTAGCATCTAAAAATATTATGAAGGCACCCTGAGTGGTTCAGTGGACTAAGGTGCTGACAGTATGATCAGAGGATTGAACCCCAGTCCTACTGCTTGCCATGACAGCCAGAGTCAGAAATAACAAAACTGTGTTCTCTCCAGGTGGGTAGTTGGCACACTCTCCCCATTAGTACTGAGTAATGTCCGCTGGCTCAGGTGTCTGTTAGCTGATGTATCAGAGAGGGGATCCTGTGCTTTCCTCCAAGCGTGGTGGCTGCCCAGCAACAATGTATCAGCAGCAGTTAGAAAAGAGGCAGAGCCTGACCTAACATGCATCAGAGGAGGCTGTGCTAGTCTTCACCCTCCTAGAGTCAGACATTACAAGTGATTGAGAGACTCCTAGTGGATGGGTGGGTTGATTGGCTACTAATACATTGGGGAAAAAATAAAATAACATTGTGAAAGTGTTAATTTGTATTAATTTTATTCAAAAATGTAAACTGGCATTTATCTTATATTCATTACAAGAAAAGTGACACATTTGAAGGCTTTTGTTTACTTTACTCAGGGCCAGTGCTCCACTCACTGCGTGTGGGGCCACAAGTGTCCATAGGAGCACCATTTAAGTCTCTCTTATACACACACCCTCATACCGCCTTCCACCCCCCCGGATCACCACCCCTCCACCCCCACTGAGGGCACACACAGGGCACCCAAGCAAAGAAGCTGTCTGGTGTACAACTTTTGCCAAAGCAAATCAAGATTTTCCACCTCTCCATCCCCTTGGGATGGGGGGGGTACATATAGTATTTGTGCCAAGGATGTACAGGTCATCCACATGGAGAGCAGTTTTCCCAAAGTGAATATGTTTGATTATTGCTGTTGCAGTTATAAATGCATTCCGTATGTCCTCATGAGAATGTCAAGAGGACATCAAGACAGAAATGGATTTGCATTAAGCATAAATGGTGAAATATGTTTTTTAAATATTATAGTATACATATTTTCTGTATGTTTAATGATACTTGTTTTTATAAAGTGAGTAAACAAGTTGGCTTAAAACAGGGATTTGAGTAAAATACTCTGGTCATTCTCATCAGTGACACTGACATGCTTGTCACTTCATTATACAAACTGACAAAATAATAAGACTACTGTGGCATGTGGTTGAGTACTACTCTCACTGTCTCCCTCTGCAGGTGTGTGAGCACAACACACCCAACAGCTGGAGGCAGTCAGAACATTTAACACCTCAAAACTGTGACGAAGGCATTTACAGCTATTTTAGATTCTACAGGTATTACCCAACATGTAAAAGAACCTACACACTATTGTAATCATACCCTAGATTTAGTTGTGACCTTGGGAATTAACTTGGATAACTTAAACATTTTTCCTCAAAATCCATCAGTTTCAGATCACTATCTAATCTCTTATGAGCTACATCTTAATCACAATATATGCAGATCTCCATGTTATTGCATGAAACGTTCAATAACATCAGATTCAGCCCAACAATTTGTAGAAAAACTCCCAGACTTATCAACTCCCATTTACTCTTCATTAAGCTCAATGGATTTAGAAAGACTGACTGACCATGTTAGGAAATACCTTCCGTTCAACACTAGACATTGTAGCACCTCTTAAATATAAAAAGACAAGACAGAAAAAGCTTGCCCAATGGTATAATGATCAGACTCGCACTTTAAAGCAAGTAGTTCGCAAATTAGAGAGGAAATGGTGATCAACTAAACTAGAAACATTCCACTGTGCCTGGAAAAACAGCTTCATAGAGTATAAAAAAGCTCTCAATAAAGCACATTCAGAATATCTGGCATCCCGGATTGAAACCAATAAATACAATCCTAGAATATTTTTCAGTGTGATTTCTAAGCTAACAAAAAATCATGCAGACGATGAAACTCTGAACTAATCTTACTAGTGACACCTTTATGGACTTCTTCAATAATAAAATAGAAAACATTAGACAAAAAACTACATCTGTAGCCTTAAACCCAAGCTGTCTGCTATAAGACTTAGATGAAATAGAACAAAACACGGCTTTGGAAGACAGGCTCGAAGTTTTTAATCCAATAACACAACTAGATCTGGAGAAAATTATTGCTTCATCAAACTGTACAACTTACAGACTTGATGATATTCCTTCAAAACTACTTAAATAAACACTCTCAGTTACAATTAAACCTATTTTAACATTAGCAAACTCGTCCCTTAACTTAGGACACGTACCCAAGACTTTTAAACTAGCAGTTATTAAACCTTTGATCAAGAAATCAAATTTAGACCCTAATATATTGTCCAATTATAGACCTATTTCTAACTTACCATTCATGTCTAAAATTTTGGAAACAGTTGTGGCCCAACAGCTTTGCTCATATTTGCATAAAAACCAAATTTATGAAAAGTTCCAATCTGGATATAGATCCCATCATAGTACTGAGACAGCTCTTATTAAGATAACAAATTATCTTCTTCTTGCCTCTGATCAAGGCTGCGTATCCTTATTAGTTTTACTTGATCTAAGTGCAGCCTTTGATACAATAGGCCACAATATTCTCCTAAAAAGACTAGAGAACATGGTTGGAATCACAGGAACAGCCCTAATGTGGTTTAAATCTTATCTAACAGATCGTTACCAGTTCGTAAATGTTAATGATGTACCATCCAACAGTACAAAAGTGAGATGTGGAATTCCACAAGGATCTATCTTAGGACCTCTATTATTCATACTTTATATGCTTCCATTAGGCCACGTTATAAGTAAACACAATATTAGTTTTCACTGTTATGCAGATGATACACAACTTTATATATCAGCTAAACCTGACAACATGATTAGATTAAAGAAAATGGAGGACTGTTTGAAAGATGTGAAATGCTGGATGTCGTATAACTTCCTTCTCTTAAATAGTGACAAAACAGAGGTCCTTCTTCTGGGCCCAAAGACCATGAGAAATAAATGATCAGGCTTAAGTTTAAATCTGGATAACTTCACTGTGTCATAATTGACTCAGATTTATCATTTGACCAACACATAACTAAAATTACTAGAACAGCTTTTCTACATCTCCGTAATATCTCCAAGTTAAGAAATTACTTATCCCTACAGGATGCAGAAAAATTGGTACATGTGTTCATTACTTCTAGGTTAGATTACTGTAATGCACTATTATCAGGATGCTCAAGCAGAAACCTAAATAAACTTCAATTAGTTCAAAATGCAGCAGCCAGGGTTCTTACTAAAACCAGAAAATTTGACCATATTAGTTTTATCAGCACTACACTGGCTTCCAGTTAAATACCGAATTGAATATAAAATTCTTTTATTGACGTATAAAGCCCTACATGGTCTTGCCCCTGAGTATTTACAAGACCTTATTTCCAATTATGAACCATCTCGTTTACTTAAATCACAGGGTGCTGGCTTCTTGATAGTTCCCAGAATTCAGAAATCATCAGCAGGGGGAAGAGCCTTTTCTTATATGGCCCCTCATCTTTGGAATAACCTCCCAGACAATGTTTGGGACTCACTCACAGTCTCAACCTTTAAGACTAGGCTGAAAACATATCTGTTTAGTTCAGCTTTTAGAAACAGCTGAAAGGTCTAGTCAGTGGTTGTGGATGAGGCGAACACAGATTAGTTGGGGAAATGCACTGAAGATGAGCTGTTTCGGTGGTTGGTGTTGTTGCACATGAAGATCACATGGAACTGGTAGCACTGAGCAGGCATTAACAGTGCCAGTGGGGCTCAGTACAGCCTTAGTCACCAGGGGGCCAATGTGGATCTTTGATGTTTGTTAAGCGTAAGGAAGGTCTGTAGAGTTGGCTTGGAGGGGGGTGGGTCTGGGACGCCAGACTTCACTGTTGAGCCTTCTGGAGGTGTTGTGGGCTTAATTCAGTGAAACACTGATGAGGGAAGGTGCCTACCTGATGACTCCTGTGAAGAGCTAGTAATGCAGTGTGTGGTTTGGGTACTCATGTGATGGGCTCAATAAGTAACCATAGATGTTAAGGGTAGCTGGTTGCTGATCGGCTCATAAACGGCCACAGCAACAATAGGGTGTAGCTGTAGGATTGAAACAATAGGATTGTGTGGCTGCTGGTAGAAAGATAGAGGGCTGGGCCCTATGTGAAGCTCTAATGATTTGGCATAAAATATTTTACATCTTATCTTGTGTATGATTCTAATAATAATTGGTAATTAATACTTTACATTATAGAAAGGTTGTTGGTCCAGGAGTGCACTGACATAGGGATTTATAGTGAACTGAGATCCTGGGGCTGTCATACAGCTGCTCACATGATCACTCAGGTTTGTTGACGGTGAGCAGAGGGATGCCAGTGTCTCGGGCAGCTCCCATGCCTGTTTACTTTCTAGCTCTCTCCTTTTAGGTAGGCTGTTCTAGATAGTTCTGCCGGAGTCAATAGCCACACTCTGATATGTCTCATAGTCCCCCTGCTCTATAAATCCAAACAGAACTAATTCATTTTTGTCCTTTTACGAGTGAGTGATTGCCTACCGGTACAGTCCAAGGCTGATGGAAGACTGATTACTATTCTCTGGATGATTCTTCCCTGGATCAGCTGCCCATCAACAACCAACTACTGTGGACTGCTCCAGATGTCATACTCTACTGCTCACATTGGAGTTCATATGGACTTTCTGGCCATTAACATTGCTACCACTGTCATCATCATCCCAGTCCCACTACTGTCACCATATCAGTTCACCTGAACATTACAACAAGATCATATGATTATGATTTATCACAAACTTAGAATTAGTTGGCCAGAGGAGGATGGGTTCCCCATGTGAGTCTGGTTTCTCCCAAGGTTTCTTCCTCCAGCTCTGAGGGAGTTTTTCCCTTGCCACTGTCGCCGTTGGCTTGCTCACCGGGGATTAATTAGGGATTTAATTAGGGATTAATGATTTGATGTTTATTACTAACCCTGTAAAGCTGCTTTGTGACATCAGTTGTAAATGAATAAATTTGATTTGATTTGATTTGACGAGGTTTTTTCCCTTAGCTTTCATCATTTAGAGTTAATTATGTAAAAGTGATGTATTGTTATTGAGCTGTTGTCTCTCTTGAATTGACTGAACTGAAATCTTTCCATCATTCTGTGTCTGAATGTTTCCTTTGATTGACTTGATTGAGGGAACATGTTTACAGGATATTAAGTGGATTTTTAACTCACAAGAACAGAAAGTACTGAACAGATAAGTCGTTTCAGAAGAACATACACTTTAAAATAGAGTCACTAAACGTCTGCTGAGCAGTGTTGATTATTTACTATTCAATACAGATTATAGACCACTTTATTAACATACAGTTCATGCTGTACTTAACACTGTTAAGGTTTAGGTGTAGTACCAGCATCAGGCTTAGGACCAGGGTTAGGTTTAGTACCTCTTTCAGAGTTAGGATCAGGTTTAGTTTTAGAATCAGCATCAGAGTGAGGACCAGGGTTAGTTTTAGATTTAGTACCAGCATCAGAATTAGGACCAGGATTAGGTTTAGGACCAGCATTACAGTTAGGACCAGTGTTAGGTTTAGGCTTAGGACCAGCATTAGAGTTAGGACCAGGGTTGGTTTAGATTTAGGACCACCATTAGATTTAGGACCAGTATTAAGGTTATGTTTAGGACCAGCATTAGATTTAGGGACAAGTTTAGGATTAAGTTTAGGTTTTGCATTGAGACTATGTTTAGGGTTTAGGTTCAGGGTCAGGTTAGGGTACCTGACTGTAAAAGATAATTAGTTGAATGCAAGTCAAGTATCTACCAAGCATCAAAACGGACTTATCCAAATATAGCGTTACCATATACAACTCAATCTGAGGATATGCTAGAACAAAATTCCTCTCCAGACCCACCTTCAGACTAAACATCTTTTCAACAACAAACAAGAATGGCTACTTTTCCCAACAGTCACAAGTTCAACAAAACCTTCAAAAATTTCACTGAAATTTGATGTCTGAACAAACTTAAGGTTAACAAAGGGTTGGTGTGAACAGAAGTTTCAGAGGTGGATCTTGTATCATTGACTGATCATCCTTGTTGGCTCCTCACTTGTGGGAAACAAGCAAATGATGTAGGCTGTAATAATCAATGCTAAATGGATTTATGAGTAGATATGTCCTTGTTCATGCCTTTTTTACTCTAATCTCTTGTTGTTGACATGATGAGTCATCATCTGTCACTGTGCCTTTTCCAATGAGTAGATTAATATGGAATACACAACAAAATAAAGCTGACAAAATCGAATGCACTTACATGTGTAGATTTTAGGCTGAATCAGATGTAGATGGAGGCATAGGCATACCATAGGCACACATACATAAAATGACTTATTCAGCATCTAGGACACACCTGTTTCCTCACTCTGGAAACTTCCTCTCTTCTTGGGTCCATTAACATGTCCTTAAAGATGGCGGAGTGTGATCAGGTTCTGGGTTCTGAGCTGGAGAAGGACAGAGGACTCAATGAGTTAGAGATATGAGATCTATTCCAGGTCAACAAATGGAGACTTTATACTGGAAAATGTCAATCACAGACCTGTATATATGGAAACAGATCATAGGTAGAAGATTGTCTTTAATTATGAGTTTGTTATTGTTAACTGGTCCACTCTGGTGTTTTGTTTGCTCTGTACTACTGTTGTTGTTCCTTGTTGGCTTCAGTGGCCTGTGGGGCACTACTGTTATGCTGTTGGGTATCACTCAATGTATAAGAAGTCCATTTGCAGAACACCTTTACTACTGCAACACTAGAAAATCTCACAAAGTTACTGGACTCTGAGATGCTACCATGACCATGCTTAACCCAGCAGCCTATTATCATGCCCTTTTGGACATCAGTCAAACCACATTCTTTGCCCATGATGAGGATTTTACACTCTGCTACAACTGACTAGTTTGCTCACTTATTTATATATACATTAAACCCTGTCACATGGCATCTGTGATGGCCTGAGCTGAGTTTATTTATTCTAAACCAGGGGTGGTCATAATATTCTGGTGGTATATTAGAGTTGTTGAAGGTAATGCGATAACGCATTAACACAATCTCAATTTAACACGCTTAAAAATAGTACTGTTAAATTCTATTTTTCCCTGCGGATCATCAGCAGTTCATGTTGAGACTTGACCACGTGCAGCATCATTAAGAGTAGAAGAATTAAGGCTGAGACACACATTTCCTGACTTTTGTTTTTGGGGGGTTATTTTTAGAATTACTGAACATTTCAGGTGCTCCAAGTACCATTTTATATAAGTGGAACCTTGACTTACAAGTGACCCAACTTCTGAATTTTCTGAGATATGAGCCTTCGCTCAGTAGATTTTTTCTTCATGTTGCGAGCCGAGATCCGAGTTACGAGCGAGCTTCCGCTTCCCGCCACTAGGAGTCACTAGTCAGGGTGAGTGCAGAGATCACTGCAGAGAAGAAGAAGTGGTGCAGCACTTTGTTATCAAACATGTCTTATTCATTTTCTAAACATTTTGAAATGGAGGAAGAAACAAAGCTCTTTAAACAGGATTATATTGAAACGCCCTGCAAGTGAAGAAAGTGTGGTGAAAAAGATAAAAGTCACTGAAGAAGATCAACTGATCTTTAATGTAAATTCACTTAATAAACCCATTTATTTCTTTACATTCTCTTTTATTATGTATTATTATTGTTTTTATACATTATTTGTTATTTATAAAGTACATTTGTTTTATTTGAAGACATGTAACAAAAAGTTGATGTGGTTTTAATGGGGAAATGTAATTAAATATACAAACAAATTAAGTTACGAGCTTTGTCACAGAACAAAATAAACTCATAAGTCAAGGTTCCACTGTATTAACATAAAAAAATGTTGTAGTTTAAGGCAAGGGTGTACAGTCTTAAGTAAAATGCATTTACTGAACAAGCCAACCCAGCTCCCTCAAAAAGGTGCCTATATCTCCTTATTTCTGCCACCCGTCTCTGTCTTCAAAATTCTCCATAAAAAACGATTTATCATGATTAACTACATGAAATTCTGAGATTAATTGTGATTAATTTTTAAAAATCATTTTACAGCCCTACTTTATATATCTGTTCATTCATCTATCAATTGATTCATTAATTTGGTCTTTATATACACTGTAAGGATAAAAAAATATGGGGCCACCTGCTCAGTCATTGTTACTTCTAAAATCAAAGGTGTTAAAAAGAGTTTATCCTGATTTGTTTAGAGTAGCTGTCTCCACATTTCATTCAAGGCTTCTTCTAGATTTTGGAACATTGCTGTGAGGATGCTGGATGATCACCGCTCTACTTCATCCCCAACTCCAAAGGTATTGGATGGAGCAGAGCAATGCTCACCCCTCTAGCTGATGCCTGGCCTTAAGCATAGTGTTTAATGTTTAGGTGCTCCTGAGAGTCTTTTTCTATTGGCAGGACTTCTCTACTGGGACTAGACAAGCTGTGTGTACATCTGTATCAGCAATGCGTGCAATAAGTAAAGAGGTGTCCACAAGCTTTTGAACATCGAGCATATATATATATATATATATATATATATATATATATATATATATATATATATATATAAAAGATACGTCCATCTATCCATCTATACCTCACACATTAACCCATGTTACAGCAGAATCTGTCTGCTGGTGAATTATTTTTAGTGTGTGGGTTTGTTCATGCGTGCATGTGAATATGTATTATGTGTGAATGTGAATAAATCGGCACGTTCTCCATGAAGGGTCGCTGTGACCGACTGACTCGCTGTTCTAATGGAAAAAATAAACTGTGTTTCTGAATGAGCCTTGAGGCGATAATTACAGCGTTTCACCTACCTGCTGTCTCCTCTGAGGGTCTCAGAGTACAATCTGACTCACAGAATACTTTTGTTCTCTATTTTAAGGTCTGAGCTGCCATATTTTGTGGCAGTGAAGCGTTTGTCTAAAGAAATTGTAATGAAATACAAATGAGCCCTGTAGTTTTAGATTCTATCCTTGCCAGGATAATCTACCATTAAACGAGAGCTTGAAACAATGTTCACATGAAGCAAAAAAGGAAAACAGAAAGAAGTGCCAGTCTAGAAGGACATAGTCTGATATGTGCCCTCCAATATGCACTGAACAATGTGTACAATAGCCTGTAATTGGAACCAAACATATGACAATGACGTTAAAGTTCAAACTGTCAGCTTTAATTTGGGGATATATATGTCTATATTAGGTGAGATAACCATGCAAGAATTACATCATGTTCACATGTAGTCCTCATACTTTCAGGGAGTCGTTTGACAGCTGGCTGCTCATTTGTTTCTTGGGCAGATGCATGTCGTTGCATTGTTAGCACTTGCGCAAACAAGAGATTAGATGGAGCTTGTGTATGTGAGAAGTGTTACAGTAACGGAAGCTACAACGAAGCTGAAAACATCTGACAAAGTTAGACATATGAAGATCTATTTCTAGATCAAGCAGATTGATGTATTATTTCAACGCACTGGTAAACTTAGCAAAGACAGCATGGCAGACCCTGGCAGGCCTTAGTAGAGGATGACATGGAATATTTCTAATCCCACAGATTCTACACCCAACTCCAATGGATGCATGCATGATCTTCCCTCTTCATACCCAACTAAATTCCTCAACACTTGGGTGATACTTTATCAAACATATTACAAACCGGATTACAAAAAAGTTGGGACACTAAACAAATTGTGAATAAAAACTGAATGCAATGATGTGGAGGTGCCAACATCTAATATTTTAT
>BRDA01005143.1:0-11384 GCA_036984385.1 Crenuchus spilurus
TATTGACATTTGCCATCTCCACATCATTGCATTCAGTTTTTATTCACAATTTGTTTAGTGTCCCAACTTTTTTGGAATCCGGTTTGTACCATCAGCCATAACATTTAAACCTAAAAACTTCTACACTCATTGTCCATATATATAGACCATATAGTGAAGTTTTCATCATGGGGGGTAGGTAGAATGGACAGGTTTATATAGGGCATGTTTATATCTGTTATTACATAACATCATTGTCATCCATCTGTATCTCTGTATACATCATTAGCCTCATTTCACCCTGTTCTTCAATGGCCAGGGCCCCCACAAGACCACCACAGAGCAGATATCATTTGAGTGTAGTAACACTGATGTGGTGGTAGCGTGTTAGTGTGTGTTGGGCTGATATAAAGCATCCACATCTAGGCCTTGTGTGCAAATGCTTAGAAGCTAAATCAGATAAGGGTAGTGAAAAATGAATGGAAAGCGCATTTCTAAATGTAATGAAAAGTTCGGTTGGTGTTATGGGTGTACGCAAAGGCAGCTGTGCTTGAGTTCCAGCAGCAGGATGGACTAGATCTTCCTGCCACTGTAGCACTATGCAAACATAGGGGGGAGGATGTAGATTGAGCTGAATGTTTGTGTGAACTCTGTAATATATGGGTGGGAGTTAGGCAGTGATGGGTGGGTCAGACGTTTGGGTATGAGGAGTTTGCAAAATTGGGGCCACTTGGTCTGCTGCATATCTAAGCCTGTAGTTGCCGGCCTGAGGTGTAAAGTCATTACTGTCCCTCAAATCAGCACAAGACTGAGCACTGTGGGGTTACTGTCAGCCAGACATGCTCAGAGGTGTGGAGTATAACCCCTTACCCTCCTCCCCTGCACACACACACACACACACACACACACACACACACACACACACACACACACACACACACACACAGAGTCAACATTCACAGGCAGGTAGGGGTTAATACACCAACCCCCAATACTGCAATAACACAGCACAGAAACAAGGTACCAAACCGGCTTCTTCTGAACCATCTTTGCTTACATAAAAACATTAAAAAACAGGTTCCATAAGGACCAGGGTTCTACTATGACATCATTCCAGAGAGCCCTTCATAGCACCTTTGTCTTTAAGTGTGGGAATGAAAAAATTTAAACATTCACTATATGTCCAAATGTTTGTGGACACCCCTTGCTGACACAAATGTACACAGCTTGTGTAGTCCCTGTAGAGAAGTACTGCCAATAGAATAAGACAATACATGAACCTATTGGCATCATACCTAACGCCAGGCTGGGATAGAGGTATATAACGCCCCTCAGCATTGATCCACTGCTCCATTCAGTACTTTTGGGATGAGTTGGGAGTGAGGTGGTGGCTCTTTTTAATACCATTGATTTAAGAAGTAACACGTTAAGTAATACGTTTATCCATATAGTCTATGACAGAATTCATAATTAACTATGATGTCATAATCCAATTAATTTTTGATGCAGCAAAAGTAAGGAGTGTCTGAAAATATATGCCTTGATAGCAACATTGAATTGAATAAACATTAGATTAACATTAACTGTCCTGACCGTCCTGTCCCTAGCAACGTATACCGGATACCAAAACAGTGGAGGCCACATGTTGCTCCTATTAGATGCACCGTCCACATCAATGCACGAGTGTGTGTGTAAGAGTATGAGCTCACAGGTGTACGTGCCGCGTAGCTGAGGTCATGGAGGGTAAAGTGAGAGTGCTCAGCTGTCTGTGTGGATCAGTCAGAGAGAGAGAACACCGCTAGAAGACAAACTGATACTGTGAAGAGCTAAAGCAGTCCTGCAGATGGCCATACAGACCCACTCTACCTCAATCTCTTCACATGCTGTAATTCATTAAGGAAAGTGTTCCTTCAAATTAAAAAAATTCAGCTAAATATTTAAATATTAAAAAATTAAAAAGTACAGTATGTATCCTTAGAGAGATCTGAGTCTGGTTCAGAAACATACAATAAAATGAGCAAAAACACTATTAAAACTAAATATTAGGCATTGGTAGAGGCATGTATTCAAATGTCAATAACATCAGATGTTCCTAAAACCATTGATTGACTCTGCTGTGGTGATAAATGAAGCCCTTCAAGCAACAGACTTGAAGTCTGATTGGCTAAATTATTGTTGCTAGAGTATCTTGTGTCAGTAGGTCAGTGACTGGCTGCACATTGGAGGATGCTGATTGGCTACATTTTTGTTGCTATGTGCGTATCTTGCGTCAGCAGATCAGGCTGCTGCTTCTCTGACTGGGTGATATTTCTGTTGCCTCAGAAGAGAGAGAAAATAAACCAGGAAGCTATATTTGATATATTATATGTTGTTATGTTTAGCACATACATTCTCAAAATGCATATATATTATTTAAAAAATGTTTATTAAAAAAATTTTTTTATTTTTTATAATTTTTATAATTTTATTTTTAAACTATTTCCTCCATATTGGCCAGAATGATATTTTTAGTCAGATTACATTTTTCTGGTGACACCAGCA
Organism: Crenuchus spilurus; assembly: GCA_036984385.1. Taxonomy (NCBI): domain Eukaryota; kingdom Metazoa; phylum Chordata; class Actinopteri; order Characiformes; family Crenuchidae; genus Crenuchus; species Crenuchus spilurus. Next base: position 2,521 of record BRDA01005143.1, read on the forward strand.
TTTTATACATAAATTTGGGTATCAAGAGTCCCTACCAACAACCCAGTTAGGTCTTTGTGAGTGACCCCGGCCTGAAAACATTAAATTCAACAAGTCTCTACATGTACAGCTTAAAACTTTGTCAAAAACACAAAATAATGTAGCTTGCAGAGAGAGAACAGAACCTGCATCTTTGTGATAACCACTTTAGTGCTCTACTAAACTGGGACAAACCTACACAACCATCACACAAAAGTACAAACTTTTGCCTGAAGAGGAATTAATGCCAATCATTAGTGGCCAAGCAGATGGTGGAATTTTAAATATTTTGTGAATTTAGGTAGTACGCTTCTTATTCAAACTTTTCATTCTACCTTAAACAGTGTATCAATTACTTTTGCCTAAGATTTTCCCATTTGTACGCAACACTGATGCAGGAATATTAAAAAAATTGACCAGCACTAGCCAGGCAGTGATCAGTATACTGATTTAAGTCCAAAAAGACTCAGTGCATCAGTTACATTAATCTGCTTAATCTGATTTTTAGCCTCAGCTTCATTGAGTTGTGCTGATTTTAAAGAAATTCAGTAGATGTTTAGAGTATTTTTGGACTTAAATCAACGCTGTGTATAGAGATCACTGCCTGGCCTGTGTCGGCGTTACATGGTTGTAACACGGACATGGTTATAATGTAGTTTAGAGCAGCTGAATGTGGTTTACGGAGCTGTTTTACTCTTATGTATGAGTGGAGATAGTGGTAGGGAGTTGACTCACAAAGAAATAATTCTTCAATTCGCTGGCCAAGAGTTAATGTGGATCACGAATCAGTGTATCACTAAGAGGAGAGACTGTGATGATGACGGAGCTTAATTCTCATTGGCTAGAATCTCTGTGAGCGTCTTGGAAGAAGGGGTGTGATATACAAACTTAAACTAGCGGTTCTGAGAAAAGGGTCTGGTATGATACCAAAAGGTTTAAGAAAAAGAATTTACTTAACTTGTCAAAAAGGTCTAGAATAGGTCATCTTGAAATAAACTCCCCATCACATCACACCTGAAAACAGCTTTATTTCCTTTAGTGTACAGTAGTGTATTGCTCCATCGGACAAAGTGCAAAAAATAAATGTTCAATTTCCTTCATAAATATAACAAAACATAAGTCACGTTATAAATAAACAACCACAACACATTAAAACAACATGAATGCAAAAAAAATGCCACTTTTACATACACATCACACAAATTGTTAGATCAGAATATTTGGTTATGTACATTTCCTTTTTCCTGTCGGGAAGGTTATCCTGCATAACATTTGTTTATGGTCAAACCCGGCAAGACACCATCCCAGCCACAGGAAAAAGGCCTCAAGCCTCCAGAATGACGTAGCACTTTGTTGTCCCTGTGCACAAGCTTCTTCTGACCTAGACTGGGTTTGTTCAAAATTAACAGAATCCTTCAAAAAAAGGAAAAAAATAAGTAACTTCTTAGAAGTTATGCTACATAGTGTGCGTGACAATGATAACGATGGAACTGGTTTACTGGTAGTAAAAGCTTGGTTCTGTAAACCTGTGCCCTCAATGCCAGCTCTAACACATTTAAATCTTCTAGTCAGTGCTCCAAGGAATGATGCATAGGTAGTTGCCAATACCTGTGACATCGCAGCACCATGCACACTCAAACCGGATTCAAACTTGAAATACATCAAATTTTTGATAGATTTTTAGCTTATACACGGTCTCAAACCCCTGCTTGTGTAATGAGTGTGCACCTACACAAATGAGGTAAAAAGTATGGAGTATGATGTGTTGAGATTACTGAGTATTACTGACTTCTGGTTACAGATTAGCCTTTTGTATGTATATGTTCCTGTAGGTCACATCCACTGTCATTATGGCTATACCCTTGACTGTTTTACAGTGCCCTCTTCTGTTAGTCGCTGAGCCTTGTGACTGTAAAGTATACAGTCATATGGTGCACCCAGATTTCCCCTTGGGGATCAGTAAAGTGTATATATCTATATAGAGCTTAATTTCTTGAAGGCTTTTAGATAATACATGGCTATGAAAACTTCACTGGATCATAGGTTCACAATCCTAATCCCTGCACTGGAAACATCTACACGCCTAGAACTTAGAACTCGCACATTCTCTACCATCACTGAAATGTAAATACGTTACAACTGCATCTCAGTGGTCCTTCTCCAGTTCATAAAACATCTCTGAAATAGTGTCATGTTTATATATTACATTTAATAAATAAATAAGAAAATACATTTAACGTGTATGCCGTGGTCAAAAACGACTTGACCCCTTTTAACCGGAATCGCCATTAGTGTCATTTGCTTTTGTGCATCCATGCACAAGGGTGAAACAGGGCAGCGTTGCGCATTACTGCCACCTAGTGTGGCATAGCTGAACTATGTTTTTACTTCTGCCAAGACAAAATCTCAGTAAACATGCATGGCAGAACCAATCAAGAACTACATTCCTAAGGAAAGAAAATCATTCATTTTTTTCATATATTATTGCAATTTCTTGTTTTTTTTTGTCCCCAAAATAAAAATACATTACAGTATACATCATATACAAGTGACTGCAAGGTGGCAGAGTGACAGTATTCTGCACTTTCAAGCGCTGGGGTGCAAGGTGCAGGGTGATGAGGGCAGAACTGTGTTATCTTTTCCTATTTTATTCAATCGCTTTTTTTAATTACCTCTCTATTTGCAGAATGCTGTGGTGCTACTTCAGCAGAGAGGGGGCGCTACAGCCCATGGAGTGCTTCTCTTTCTCCAGAGCTCACACTGAGCAGTTGCGTCTCTTGGCCACGCAAGGCAGGCCGCTGGAGCTCAGCCGGGTCTTCACCCTTTGTCAAAGGCTGGTGGAGGAGACAGACAGGGTGGGCGAGGACGGCGGGGGGAAGTTGAGAAGCTCCAGGACGGCCACCCCTACGCTGCTCCGGCGCGTGAACATGCACGATGCTGCCACCCACTTGTTGCTGCGTGGGTTGTACTTCTCGATGGAGTTCAGGCTAGAGCTGCCGTCGTTGCCCCCAACGGCATACAGCCAGCCATCCATGGCAACCAGGTCATGGGTGCTCCTATGTGGGAAGAGAATATGTGCATTTGGTAACTGTGAGGATAACACACACAGACATTACAGCGAGGCTTGGTCAGAACTTGGCGAGTTCTGGTGATCGCTATATTAATTACATTAGCTCAAGCAATTTAATCATCAATTATAATTCATAATAAAGAAGATTCCAATTAGACAATAGCGATGCATAGTCTGGAATATACACTACATGTCCAAATGTTTGTGGACACCCCTTCTATTGAATGCATTCAGCTACTCTAAGTTGCTTGTCTAGTCCCTGTAGAGAAGTACTGCCAATAGTATAGGACTCTCTGGAGCAGATGAACATGAACCTATTATCACATGTCTAATGCCATGTGTGGGCAAGAGGTGTATAAAGGCCCCCAGCAATGATCTGTGGAACTGTGTTATCTGGAATGATGGTGCTCCATCCGGTACTTTTGGGAGGAGTTGTGGAAGAGGTGGTGGAGCTGATCATCCAACATCCTGACCTCTCTAAAGCTCGAGTCACTGAATGCAATCAAATCCTCAAAGTAATCCAGAATCTAGTAGTCCTGGATTCTTGATTTAGAAGAAAATGAATGAGCAGGTGCCCCAATACTTTGTGTGTAACCATTTCAATGAATGATGATGCCCATCAGACTCTGATATACTGTATATGACAGCCTCTGCCATCGTACTGTAAGAGAAACAGAATTACATGCCTAAACTTCAGAGTAAAATCATTGTTGATTAATTAACAAGGTACATTTTAATTGATAATTGCTTTAATTGAGTAACTGTGACAGCTCTAGTAACAGGGTTCAAAAGTGTTACAGTATGTCCGAACACAGCTTCCTCTGTAATATAAAACCCCTCACACATACATGCCTGCTCACTGATTGGTCAATGTTGCAGCGCCGCTGATTATAGTAATGGATTATTAATAGTATGACCTCTTTAGTGTTGCAGAGTCTAAGGCTACATTCAGACAGCAATCAAATCCGGCCTGTTGAGATGACTGTCCACACTATTATTTGTAAGTGATCAGCCCGGATTTGTCTGACCAGCTCATCACAAGCTTATCTGCTTTGGTTTCTGTGATAACAGTGCAGGCGTCAGTAACTACAGCCACGCTGGTGACATGGCTTCAGAGTTGCCAGGTTTGCAGTTTCGCCACAGTATTTATTTTAATGCACTTGTGGTAAAATTTCTGAGGCGGTGGGGTGTTGGTTTTTGGACTACTTTAAAATGTGCCATGCCTGCCAAAAACTATATAGTCACACAGTCGAAAAATTGTGTTGGAGTTGGAGATTCCTTAGGTAGACTCTCTAATATTAGAAGACCCCAGTGGAGTGTTCTGAGAATATAGATTAAAGTAAGACTAAAATAAGATTTAATAATAATAAACAGCAATTATAACTTCCTCAAACATCTGTGACTGGACTCTTTAGATTATGGATTAGTTTTAAGTTTGTGTAGGGTGGCATTCTGTCAGACTGAAGAGTTTTTCGAGACCTGGCAACCTGGGATGATCTTTCATCCGATCACTTCCATCACTGGATTTGATGTCATTTTGTAGCATTGCAAGAAAGGCACTTCGAAATCATATTTGAGTGGCCAGAGCATCCGGACTGAGACGGATCTGTACAAATCTGATTGTAATTGGATTTCAAACCACCTCCAAATATGGCTACACTCATATTAGCAAAAAACGGACTAAAAATCCAGATTCAATCTAGATAGGCTGAAAATTAGAAAAATGCTTAACTCAAAAAGATGCTCATACATTCCTGTTGATACATGTGAGCTTGTCTTTTACCTGCGGATGTTCATGGGAGCCACTCCTTCCCACGTGTTGGTTTTTGGGTTGTACCGCTCTACTGAGTTTAAGCAACTAGTTCCATCGTTGCCTCCAGCAACATAGAGCATTCCCTCCAACACAGCCACTCCAGCACTGCTCCTCCGGCTCAACATGTTGGCTATGGCAGTCCAAGCATTACTCTTAATTTAGGGGGAAAATAACATGGGATGACGGCTTTGAAGGTAAAATACCATTAAAGTGTCTCGCTTATTGATTTTCAAGCTAAAGGCTATGATACTAGAAACAACCAGAGTGTAATAAGTTCATCATATGCTCTGAGGTATGGCACACTTTAAATTAATAGGCCACTTTATGTGGAGGCCAAGAGTCACTTAAGTGCAGTCTCCAGGTTTACTGGGATATATGATGTTCAATCAACGAAAGAGTGTCACATACCTGTGGATCATATTTCTCTACCGTGGCTAAGTGTGAGGAGCTGTCGTATCCACCAACTGCATACAGACTGCCATCTGAAATGATAGCAGTGAATATAAATATATTATTTATTTAAAGTGAAATTAAATACACTGCTCAAAAAATGAAGGGAACACTAAAATAACATCCTAGATCTCAATGAATAAAATATTCCAGTGGAAAATCTTTATTTATGACATAGTGGAATGCGTTGAGAACAAAATAACAAAAATGATCAATGTAAATCAAAATTATTACCCCTTGGAGGTCTGGATTTGGAATCATACTCAAAATCTCATACCACCCTCATGGAGTCTATTTCTGACAGTTTGAGCAGAAACATGGATATTAGTGGCCTGCTGGAGGTCATTTTGCAGGGCTCTGGCTCTGCTCCTCCTGTTCCTCCTTGCACAAAGGAGGAGGTAGCGGTCCTGCTGCTGGGTTGTTGCCCTCCTGCGGCCCCCTCCATGTCTCCTGGTGTACTGGCCTGTCTCCTGGTATCTGCTCCATGCTCTGGACACTGTGCTGACAGACACAGCAAACCTTCTTGCCACAGCTCACATTGATGTGCCATTCTGGATGAGCTGCACTACCTGAGCAACTTCTGTGGGTTGTAGACATCACCTCATGCTACCTCTATGGTGAGAGAACTGACAGAATGTAAAAGTGACCAAAACATCAGCCAGAAAGGATGAGAACAGAGAAAAGGTCTGTGGTCACCACCTGCAGAACCACTCCTGAACAGAGGTTGTCTTGCTAATTGCCTCTCATTTCCACCTGTTGTCTGTTCCATTTGCACAACAGCAGGTAAAACTGATTCACAGTCAGTGTTGCTTCTTAACTGGACAGGCTGGTTTCACAGAAGTGTGGTTGACTTGGAGCTACAATGTGTTGTTTAAGTGTTCCCTTTATTTTTTTGAGCAGTGTATCTTACATGATTGACATTACGGAAACGGATGCAGTACAAGAGACTTACCAAGCGTAGCTACTCTGACATATCTTCTCCTGGTACTCATGGCAGCAATGGACGTCCAAGTGCTGGTTAGTGGGTCATATCTCTCAGCACTACAAGAGAAAAATGAGATAATTGCCGGTATTGAATAGAGGATTTTGCTTGGAATTCTATGTGACCTGGCATGTCCTAGGTGAGTCAGCATATAGCACCGAAAAAACTAATTAAAACAATACCATTAAACTATATATTATTTTAAATAAAGTTTAGATACAGAACTCTCACCTCTTTTAGAATACCAGTCCAAAATTTTACACTCATTTATACTCATTATAAAGAAGTATGTTTGTTTGTCCTCAGTCCTTGTGGATCCCCTACCTGTTCAGACAGGAAGCACCATCATAACCTCCAGCAGCGTAGAGCAGGCCATGGAGAACAGCCACACCCAGGCAGCTCCTCCTGGTTCCCATAGACACCTCCGGCTGCCAGCCATTGGTCACTGGGTCATATGACTCAACAGTGGCCAAATCAGAGGTGCCATCATACCTGACAATTCATGTTGAATGTTGTAAATTCAGCACAATTTCTACTGGAATATCTGCAGTTAGTCACACGGGCTGGTTTGAACTAGAACTGGTTTTCAAAAGGAAAAATCTAGTCTTGGAAACACGGATGAGGGCAGATATATTCAAGGAATAACAGTAAAAGCTCAACAACCCATTACACGAATGATGCAAGAGTCAAAGTGATGACTCAGAGCACAAACAGTGGAAATTTAGACCACATTAGAGCACAAAATGATTGCTAAAGTTAATATATAGGCTATATAATACACTGTCCATTTACAACAGTATGGCAACAATTTGAAAGTGCTCTCAATCACTTGATTTGAGGGAAGCATGTATATATAATTCCCTCCATTCAGTTGTCAAAAGGCTAATCGATAGCTATAGGTTTCCAATACTGGGCAGGATTTAGGATACAATGCTAAAGGGCAGGAAAAACATCCTTAGTAAAGCTCCTTACCCGCCCACAGCATAGAGCTTGTTACCAATGGCAGCAACACCAACCCGTGCCCGCCGTGTAGACATGGAGGCCACCATGTGCCAGCGATCTGTCCTGGTGTCATAGGCCTCACAATCTCCATGAATGGCAAAGAGACTGCCTCCACCTAAGCGGCCACAAGTAAAATGAAAAAACAAAACAAAAGCCTGAGACATTGATGTGACCAGCCCAACAAATGAATCATTCAGGACACCGTACATTCTTTTGAAATTAGAATATTATAAGATTCTATCCAATTAAGTATTAGGAGTCGCACAATTATATGAGGCTTCAGCACTTGAACTCATGAACTAAACATTGTACTAATTGAACTAATGCATCACGAGAGAATGAGGCGATTAAAGTGGATTACAAACAGGAAATGTACATATATTTTTAGGAGTGTAATTATAAATACAATGCCACATCAAAAAAAAAAAACGTTATACAGTGGTAACCCTACTTATGAGCATCCCTACTAATGAGTATTCCAGGTAACGAGTCGAGATCTTGGAATATTTTTGTTCCAGGTAACGAGTAAAATTCCAAGTAACGAGTAGCGTAAATTTGTTCAAGTATGGCAACCGCTAGGGGCGCGGCGGTCGTAGCATCTCCTAAATGCTAGCATAGAAGAAGAGGTCAGTCAATACCTTTGATCGCTGTCCAGTGAAAGTGAAAGTGCTAGTGAAAGCGACGCTAAGGTAGCAAAAGGTAGTGAACAAGAAAGTTAGATACATTTTACTTTTACTTTTCATATGATAAGTGTAACCATGCCATACACGTACGCCCGTCCTCCTGTCCTCCTTAGCCGCCAGACTACACGAGCACCGTCGTCGTCTCGTTTTAAACCCATATAAACACATTATTTATCATATTAAAGTATACTGTATATTGGCCGGCTGACACGGATTAATCAGTTTTACATGTATTCTTATGGGGAAAATGCATCCAGCTAACGAGCAAACCAGCTAACGAGCTCGGCTCCTGCACAGATTAAACTAGTAAGTAGGGTTACCACTGTACTGTGAAAAAGTTAATTGCTTTTTTATTTATTAAATGTTTTATTAATTTATTATTTTATTTATTGTCATTTTATTAGTTAAACTGCCATTTTTTAAAACTACATATGCATTGCTGGCCATGGTGAAACGTGTACAAATCATTTGGATCACAAGATCACACTGCAGAATTGGCATTGCATACTGTACCCAAACAACAACAGTAGTAGTAATAATAGTTGTCAAAAAGTTAAATGAAAATTATTATTTTTGTTTTTTTAGATATTTTTTTAACCCAATTTTTTCCATAAATGTATTTGGTAGCCAATCGACCTGCTCATTTGTAATGTTCCTGACTTTAGCAGGGTGCAGACTAGGCCACCTTCATAACATCTCTAGGTTAAGAAATGCCCTTTCTCTACCTGACGCAGAAAAATTAGTACATGCTTTTATTACTTCAAGATTAGATTATTGCAATGCACTCCTGTCAGGATGCTCCAGCAAAAACTTAAATAAACTCCAGTTAATTCAAAATGCAGCAGC
>BRDA01005145.1:429-15882 GCA_036984385.1 Crenuchus spilurus
ATCTATCTATCTATCTATCTATCATCTATCTATCATCTATCTATCATCTATCTATCTATCTATCATCTATCTATCTATCTATCTATCTATCTATCTATCTATCTATCTATCTATCTATCTATCTGTATGTTCAAAGAGTTACTGATATATCATTAATCAATAATAAGCAACATGTGCTCGTTATTAGTATCTGTATGTAAACAAATGTAAATGACTTGTTTAGACACAGCGTCACACACAAATTGTCGGTTTTTAAAACGCTGTGAGGACGTATTTTGTTCTCCATACACACTGGAGCGTGACCCATGTGAAAGTCTCCCATCAGGCAGTACCCCTCCCCCCCTCATGTGTTGTGACTCAGTGTTGAGTTGTGGGCTGAGGGCAGGGGGAGGTGAACGGGTTTTGGGATATGAACCACTTCCGGGGTCAGTTTCTCTGCTCTTTCCTCAGGAGACCAAGAAGAGACGAGCGGAGAACGTGTCAGCCCGGCCGAGCCAGCAGACTAACGCTCTGCTCTCTCTCTCTCCCTCTCTCCTGTTCTTCCTCTGTATCTCTCGCCCTGAACGTTCACTTCTTTTCTTTGAACCCGCCTCACGTCCTTTGTCTTCTCCTTCCTTCCTCTCTCATCTCTCTCTCTCGTTTCATTGTCTTGTTCTGTGATCCATGTGCCATCCGTTTAATGAGTTTCCCTTCGTCGTTCTCTTTCGCCATTTGTCTCCATCATTCATTCTCTTCCTTCATTTCCCCATCTCCCTCTCTCTCTCTCTCTCTCTCATTCCTTTACCATGCCTTCATTCTGTCTCCTGCAGCATTTTCTTTCGTTCTCCTCTGTCTGTCTCTTGCAGGTTTTTGGGAGCCATCCAGAACTGCTTTTTTTACTCCCCCTCTTCTCTCCTGCACACACACACACACACACACGCACGCATGCGCACACACACACACACACACACACACACACACACACACACACACACACACACACAGGTAGACTTAATCTGATACACTCTCTCTTTACAGCGTCCCTTTGTGACAACCTTTGCTCAGCAGCCTCAAGTACACACACACACACACACACACACACACATACACAGGCAGTGTCCTGGTCCTCCTCCTTTGGGTTCTCCACTGATATATACAGACTGTAGTCTCTGTTTCTCTGTACACTTCAGGACCCTCACAGAGCTGGTATCATTCTCAGTACTGCAGTGACACTGACGTGGTGATGGTGTGTTAGAGTGTGCAGAGCTGTGTTGAGCTCCTCTCTTTACACCTACAAGGTGGACCAACAAGGTAGGTGTGTCTAAGTGGGCACTGTGTTTATCATCTCCAGCATCTCTGCTCAACACACCACCACCACATCAGTGTCACTGGGAATTCCTGATCATTCAGGAATGGGATGAACTGAGTATACAGAGAAACGAAGGCCAGTGAGTGTATATGTGTCTGTATTTTTAGCCGTGTATGTTTTATTTTCGGGTGGGTGGGTGGTGGGTGGGGGCTCTTTCGGTGAGTGTAAGCTGGAGCTGGTGCTAAGTTAGCGTGTGGTGTTTGGAAAGCGTGCGGTGAGTCAGAGCTGAGACATCGTGTGCTTGGCGAGCGTTTTCTGGGCTGCTTGTTTTTTAAATCAGAGCTGTGAGGAGAGGTATGATTACATATCTGCTGACTTGCATTTTATCACCTTTTGTTGTTGTTGTTGTTTTTTAAAAAAACTTTGTTTATGGCATTTGAGGGATAGTGTGAAGGAGGAGAATTGGGACCCGATTTTCTCGCTGATGAAAAGTTCTTCCTGTCTGAAGTGACAAAGAAGAGCCAATTACTGGAATCCTCCGTCAGTCTCTTCCCCCCGAGGGACTCACTCGGCTCCTCTCCGCTCTCCTCCCGCTTTCCACGAGCGGTGGGCTGGCGTGGTGGAATAAATAGAAACCCAACCTGGATTCAGATCCACGCGTCCACTTTGGTCTCGTCCCAAAACTCACACAAAACGATCTGCCAGTTCAGCCAGATTTACAGTGAAAAACCCGTTTTCTGTTTTAAAGGGTCTGTATCCTTCATTCCCCCTGAGGTTCATCTGTAATGTTTGTGCAGGTTTATGTAATACAGAGCCATCATTTATATTTACATCACCATTTTCCATTTTTATCCTGAACACTTTCCTAATGTGCCTTTAAGATATGTAAGATATGTAAATGATCTTTGCTCTGATTGGCTGCCTTGTGTTGCTTCTCATTCAAAGACTGTCCCAACTGACACATTTACACTTAAATTATATTCATACATTTGTCATGCAGAGTGACTTACAGTCAGTCATGTGACATTTGTAGGTGAGTGTAGAGTTAGGAGTCTAGCCCAAGGACTGCTGATATAGTGTTGTGTGATTGTCCAAACCGGGGACTGACTCCCAGTCTGCCATGTGCCACAGCACTGGGAAAGATGAGGAGAAGAATATTCTAGATAAGTGTGAAAGAGAGAAGATTTAGACAAGTGTGAATGAGAAAAGATTCTAGACAAGTCTGAAAACAGATTCTAGACGAGCATGAAAAAGAAGATTCTAGACAAGTCTGAAAGAAGATTCTAGACGAGCGTGAAAGAGAGAAGATTCTAGACAAGTGTGAATGAGAGAAGATTCTAGATGAGTGTGAATGAGAGAAGATTCTTGAAGAGTGTGAAAGTGAAATTCTAGAATAGTGTGAAAGAGTAGATTCTAGACAAGTGTGAATGAGAGAAAATTCTAGACAGGTGTGAAAGAGAGAAGATTCTAGACGAGTGTGAATGAGAGAAGATTCTAGACGAGTGTGAAAGAGAAGATTCTAGACGAGTGTGAAAGAGAAGATTCTAGACGAGTGTGAAAGAGAGAAGATTCTAGACGAGTGTGAAAGAGAGAAGATTCTAGACGAGTGTGAAAGAGAGAAGATTCTAGAGGAGTGTGAAAGAGAGAAGATTCTAGACGAGTGTGAATGAGAGAAGATTCTAGATGAGTGTGAATGAGAGAAGATTCTAGACGAGTGTGAAAGAGAAGATTCTAGACGAGTGTGAAAGAGAAGATTCTAGACGAGTGTGAAAGAGACGATTCTAGACGAGTGTGAAAGAGAGAAGATTCTAGAGGAGTGTGAAAGAGAGAAGATTCTAGAGGAGTGTGAAAGAGAGAAGATTCTAGAGGAGTGTGAAAGAGAGAAGATTCTAGACGAGTGTGAAAGAGAGAAGATTCTAGACGAGTGTGAATGAGAGAAGATTCTAGACGAGTGTGAATGAGAGAAGATTCTAGACGAGTGTGAATGAGAGAAGATTCTAGATGAGTGTGAATGAGAGAAGATTCTAGACAGGTGTGAAAAAGGAGATTCTAAATGAGTGTGAAAGAGGAGATTCTAGAAGAGTGTGGATGAAGGAGAAGATTCTAGACAAGTGTGAATGAGAAGATTCTAGACGAGTGTGAAAGAGATTCTAGAAGAGTGTGAAAGAGAAGACTTTAGACGAGTGTGAAAGAGAGAAGACTGTAGACGAGTGTGTACTTGCTGGTGACTTTGGTTTGCTGTGTTCTGGCCATTATATGCACTAAAACAAAATACAAAAACGTTTAAAAATAATTAAATTAGATGTTAAAATAAACCAAGACTGTCTTTGGAACATAAGCCCACACAGCCATCATAAGTGGGCCTCTGGTGGGTCGGGGGAGTGGGGGGTGAATAACATTCAAGAGGATGTAGAATTTGGGCTCTTTAATTAACAGAGGAGGGTGGCTTCGCCCAGGCCTCAGTGGAGATTTGTGGAGATTAATTGAATTTGCCGTGACTAATCGTTCATGTGATGCCCCCGTTCATGGCTGGAGGAGAACGAGGATTGAGATGTTTTCAGTTTGCTGTATTTACGCTGATGTTGGCTAGCTTAGTTATGGAAGAGTGGATCGATGGGAGGGGGGTTTAAAGGTTCAGTTCCAGGCAGTCGGGTTGCTTCTGACAGACGTGTGTGCTTCTGCCTTAAAACTCACCTGAGAGCTTTCTCATAGCTGGCTCAATGTTTTCTCACTTCTATTTCCATCTGTCTGTGTTTGTTGCCTTCCTTCTGTTACTTTTATCCGATAACCCAAGAAAACAACCCAGTACTTTGTCACAGTAATCATGTATTTGTTGCAAGTCTTATGACCCAGCCTGTGTTCTATGACAGAGTGACCCAGCGCTGCAGTGTGGTAATGACCCAAATTGGATAATGTTTAACCCAGCAGCTTTTAGAATCTATAAATAAAAAAATTAAGTAAACAAAATATTTAGACAGTAACCCAAGAAAATACAAATACAACCCAACACTGGGTCAAAATAGCCCGAGACCCAGTGTGTTGGGTTATTGAATGAATGAATGAGTGTGAATGAGAGAAGATTTTAGATAAGTGTGAATGAGAGAAGATTCTAGACGAGTGTGAATGAGAGAAGATTCTTGATGAGTGTGAATGAGAGAAGATTCTAGACGAGTGTGAAAGAGAAGATTCTAGACGAGTGTGGAAGAGAGAAGTGTGAAAGAGAGATTCTAGAATAGTGTGAACGAGTAAATTCTAGACAAGGGTGAATGAGAGAAGATTCTAGAAGAGTGTGAAAGAGAGAAGATTCTAGACGAGTGTGAAAGAGAAGATTCTAGACGAGTGTGAAAGAGAGATTATAGAATAGTGTTAACAAATAGTAGATTTTAGACAAGGGTGAAAGAGAGAAGATTCTAGATGAGTGTGAAAGAGAAAAGATTCTAGATGAGTGTGAAAGAGAGAAGATTCTAGATGAGTGTGAAAGAGAGAAGATTCTAGACGAGTGCGAAAGAGAGAAGATTCTAGACGAGTGTGAAAGAGAAAATATTCTAGACGAGTGTGAAAGAGAAAATATTCTAGATGAGTGTGAAAGAGAGAAGATTCTAGATGAGTGTGAAAGAGAGAAGATTCTAGACGAGTGTGAAAGAGAGAAGATTCTAGATGAGTGTGAAAGAGAAAAGATTCTAGATGAGTGTGATAAGATTCTAGATGAGTGAGAATGAGAGAAGATTCGAGACGAGTGTGAATGAGAGAAGATTCTAGATTACTGTAAATGAGAGAAGAAAATTGTTAAATACAACCCAGCACTGGGTAACCCAGTGTGTTGGGTTATTTATACAACCCAGCATTACCCAGCATGTGTTCTGTTACACAGGAACCCAGCACTGGTTTAGAGAAATTGGGTTGTGTTTAACTCAGCAGTTTTTAGGGTGCACCAAGTTGTAATGGCCCAAGACTCCCAAGCATTAAACCTGCACAATGCACTGAACTAAGGAAAATAACATTCAGAGAAAAACAACTGTCCTTCGGCCCCTTTGTGTCTCTCTCCCTCCTTCACTGTCTCACCCCTCCGCAGGCAGCAGTAAATTTAAAGCAGTCACACAGTGCCGGTGGCAGTCAAGCTCTCTGCTTTGTTCATCCTCGAACAAGAGAGAGACAAACAGCCGGCACTGCTCTATAAATACAAACAAGCGCTCTCTCTCAAGGTGTGTGCGAGGCGCTGTCCACGGAGACGTCCTGCCGCCCGGTCAGAATCTGTCCCGTCTGCGCTGTCACTGCCCATGATAACTAGTTATACTGTAAACACATCGGCCACCTGTATGGAAGCATAATGAAGATGTATTCAGCACCACGGACAGCGCACACTGTGCCACGTTCAGCACCACGGACAGCGCTGCAGTGCATCTACTGATGTCAAAGCAATGTTAAACCAACTGCTAAGCCTGACTGAAAACTACCTCACTTGTCTTTCTAATTTGAACACATTCTAACCACAACAGTGCCTTTAGGGTCACGCTTGAAATATATATATATATATTCATAATGTTCTTTTAAAACATCCAGCATTTACATACAGAATACATTATGATAAATGTGCAGAATACTAATGTCCTTCATGAATAGAGATAAATATTCTAGGAATATGTTAAAAGAAGGCCCAGAAATCATCTTTACGTAATTGTCCACTTACTTATGTAGTCAATACAGCAAGACGTCTGCTACTTTAGAGCTGAAGCTATGAGGGAAACATTTCCAATAAACACTAGAACTAGAGATGCACCAATATGGAATGTTGGGATTTGATATGTCGGAGATAGTGATCCGCCTATGCAAAATTAATAGACAAAGCAGAGGCAAATAAGTCCATTAACTTGGTATAATGGGACACTTCTTATCTTGCATATACACCAGTTGCCATGGTGTAGGCATTTTTGTGTGTTTGTGTGTACAAAGAAAGCATGAGGAGTATCACAAGTCACAAAATCATAAATTGGCTGTTGTAGTAGCTACTCTACCAGGTTGTTAGTCAGTGGATATTTGCTCTGGTTATTATGGTTACAAATATATTGTTAGAAGGCTTTGACCAGGAGGAGACGAAGACAGCGGGATCCTAAAACAAAACTTTTTACAAAGACAACCAAGACTTGAATACTGGCTTGGCTATGGAGACGTGCACACCCTCTCTGTGTCCAATGCATGAATGTGGTGACGAACATGGCGAGCTGGACAACACAATGACAGACGACGACTGAAACGCTGGGAAGGCTTTTGTAGAGACAATGATTAACATAAAATGACACAGCAGGGCTGTGAACTAAGACAAGACAGGTGCTGACTATAATGAGGGCTTGACAACATGACATGACGTGGCTGGGGGTGGAGCCATGAAGCAAACGAGACACCCCGAACAACAGAAGTATATGGTGACAGGCACGTGGAGACAAAATGAGACATGGAGAAATGTAAACAAACAGAGCACGTGACAGGGCAGAAGCGGGGCCAGGGATGCAGCCGCAGTGGCAGGATGGTCACATATATACATTTACTGTGTTTGTTATGGTTGCCATTCACAGGTTGCAGAGCACTTACATAGAATGGTGATTAAGCCATTCTATATCTACAGTGTAAGATAATTACTGATAATTTAAAACTGATACTGACATCATAGCAATGATTTAAACAAGCACTGTAAATGTAAAATTATGATCACGCTACATTATGACCATTGATCGGCATTACAGGGGGTTGCAGAGTGGCCAGCAGAGGACGCTATGGGGTCTAGAACGAGGAACATTCATACTGTACAAGCTACAAATAGGACACAAAATGATCGATTGTATTTATAAGCCGTTATTTAAATATGGGGTTGATAACAAATATTTAGTCTTTCCATTTATCAATATACTACCAATATAATGTGCATCCCTATCTAGAACTCAGTATTCACCTAAATTAGCTTCTGATTCAGCCAGAAATATTTTTTTCTGATGCATCCGATTGGCCGAGTCAAAATGTTTCTTCTTTAGTTTAGAACTTGAGCTGTGATGCCAATGTAATAATGGTGATGTATTTTGACAAACACGTGAAGTTTTAGGTGACTGTTGGATTTGTTAGGTGCAGAGCTCCAGTACTAATCTAAACAAGCAAAATTTGGGCTTGGCTGTTGGTTTAAGCCTTACATTGCTTCAGATTTGGATGATTTTCTATTCTGTCTTGGTGAATGTGTCCAGCTACTCAATATTTACATGTAATTACAGTGTTACTACACATGTTAAAGCTGGAGATCTAGTTCCATTGATCTATAGACTTTTAACCTCCCAGCTGCACTCACTTCTGAAGGAAGGAAACACTAAACCAGTTCTGGTAACCCCACGAGAGCAAACTGGACCTGTAACCCCATTAGCCAGCATGCAGCCATTAGTTTATTAGTTTAAGTGCGATCTAGAAAATTTGGGAGGTGCTCTAGAGTCCAGTGGGAGATGATGTTGTTTGTCTCCAGCTGGGTTTCTATGGTGAATTTGGATGAGGATTACAGCCATTATTTGATGTGCTGTCGCAGTGATTTAAGCCTAGACTTGGACTACATTGGACCATCCCAATCTCAAATAATATTAATTAGTTAAACTTATGTAGCACCTTTCTCAAACCCAAGGACACTTCACAGAGCAAGGAGAAAAAAAAGAAAAAATAGGTTTTAAGCTGAGTCTTGAAAGACGAATGGTTCAGTCTCTGAGTGCCTGAGGTAACGAGTTCCATAGTTTGGGGGTCATGACACTAAAAGATCTGCCCCCAACAGTGACCAATTTGAACTTTGGTACATTTAACTGACCAGAATTAGAGAACCTAAGAGTTCGGGAAGGGCAATAAGGATGCAGGAGCTCGGCTAAGTAGGCTGGAGCTAGACCATGGAGAGATTTGTAAGTTAGTGGAACAGGAAGCTAGTGTAGCTGAAACCGAATCAGGGTGATATGAGCTGATTTTTTGGAGTGGGAAATTAACCTGGCAGTTTTGGACATACTGAAGATACTGAGTGGTTTTGTTAGGAAGGCCAGTAAGAAGCGAGTTACAGTAATCTAAACGGGATGTTATGAAAGCAAGGACCAGAGTTTCAGTGTCTCTCATGGTGAGCGACAGGCAGCACTGGCACTAGGCAAGTGGGTGCGCCACATGCATAACCACCTGTGGCCGCCCCAACAGGGACTATATTTCTAATCAACGGCCTTCATTCGGACTATTTTTGAAGTTTGTTCTGGCGGGGGTGTGGGGGAAATATTGTGTGGTTTATCTGTGTTTAATTTTAAAAAGTTACAACTCATTCATTGTCTGAGGTCTTGAAAGCAAGATATTAGGGCAGGGGGTGGAAGGATAGAATTAGTTTTGGTGCTGACATAGATTTGAGTATCATCAGCATAACAATGAAACTGAAGTCCATGATGGTGGATAATCTGACCAAGGGGAAGCAAATAGACAGTAAAAAGAAGAGGACCAAGAACTGATCCCTGGGGGACTCTTTGTGTAACATTACTGATAGAAGAATCAGTATGTCGTAATCAGTACGAATGAGGTTAAAAACATATTCTTATCTTTCTTCACGACTTATAATAAAAGTAGAGATATAAAAGCAGGCAAAAACCTTTCAGCGCCATATAATCGGACTTTAGGTTTAAAATGAGCTGTGCAGAAGAATTTAGAGTTGGATTAAAAACTGAAAAGGAATTACGGCCGTTTCCTTGTAATCCATTCGCCTTTGTTTTGCTTTTCCCTCCAGATGACGGAGGCTTCGTTCAGATTAGCTCCGGACACGCCGTTCCTGTCCCGTCCGCAGGCATGCCGTAAGCCGGGTGGGCTTTTTTCAGAGGGGATATGGCTGCAGACGTGCGGTTTATTTTGAGCGCAGCTCTCTTTCGGAGGTGAGCGCTTAGCGCCGGGAGTGTGAGGTGTGTTTTCGTGTAATTTCGTGTCGAGGGGAGAGGGAACGCTTTGAAGTCATGGCAGTTGAGAAGTCATTAATATGTATTAAGCCGGCATTATTTGCCAATCCTATAAACACATGTGCTTTCGGTGACAAGTGCGAACGCTTCTCTGCTGCTTTGCTCCGGCTTTCAATACGGGAAGTGAGGAACAGCGGGCGAGAGACACAGAGAGAGAGAGAGAGAGAGAATGAAGAATGGTAAATTAAGTGAAGACACATTGTCTCTGCAGTGTGAGACACACAGGCCCGTCTGGCTCACCTTCTCAGGTGTGTGAGCTGATTCACCGTGTGTGTGATGTGTGGCACTGTGTGTTCGTTAGCAGGTCTCGTTATCTTCTGAGTAATCGATGGGTTCTGAGAGACCGCTGGGCAGAGGTGGGACCAGGACTGCTGTGTTTGTCCTTCATTGTAAGGACACAGAAAACACACACACAGACACACACACACAGGTTTGTTTTTATACAGTTTAAGGACTCTGGGTCACGTCTGAAATGTATTATCTAATATATAACAGATGTAACAACAGCATATCTTATGAAATATGTGTATGTAAACATGTCATATGTATTGCTTATACAGTATATATGCATTATACATACATAATTACCAATACAGTACCAGTCAGAGTGGGCACCTCTTGCTTAGATGCAGCTTTCTTGGCATTTTCTCAGTCAGCTTTATTAGGTAGTCACCTGGAATGGCTTTCAGTTAACAGCTGTGTCTTGTCAAGAGTTCATGACTTGCATTTCTTGCCTCTTAATGTGTTTGAGACATCAGTTGTGAGACTTTACATTTCAGATATTCAACAACGGGGTGGAGGAGCAGCAACAATGAAACTTTAACATCAGTTTAACACATTTTCCCGGGTTGAGTGAGCTGTGGCTCGCTAAAACATGATGCTGTATTGTAGCTACTATACTAAACGTCCTGAGAGCTTCTTCCCCCGGTGGTACAGTACTGAGTGCTGCACAAGTTAAACTGCAATACAGTTCAATTAAATGCTTCATAAACTATCCAAAGACCATATAAAGTATATCCTCTCTGTGCAGCTCAGCCTGTTTCACTTTCACATGACTTTAGAGTCTCAATCAGGTTGTTGGCTCTGCTGGTGCTGGTCGTCCTGAAAATGTATAAAAACAAACAGAAAGCTTTCAGCAGCTCACACACACCGGAAACCACATCCTCACATACCAAATGTGTCTATATTTATATGTGTGTGTGTGTGTGTGTGTGTGTGTGTGTGTTTTCTGCTAGTTTGTTTATGTGTCTTTTTCTTTCTGAGCAGATGGAAGAGGAAACGTCAGTGACTGGAGAGAAAAATAACAGTTCCTCTTTTTATTCCCCTTCTCCTCTCTCTCTGTCTTTCTCTCTCTGTCTGTCTCTCTCTCTCTCTCTCTCTCTCTCTCTCCATTTCAGCTTCTGCCAGTACCAGTTCCTGTCTTGTTAGTCACATATGTTAGTCATTTGCACTCTCATTAGCTCTCTCTCTTTCTCTCTCTCTCTCTGTCTCTCTCTCTCTCTGTCTCTCTCTCTCTCTCTCTCTCTCTCTCTCTACCCACACAATGTAATACTCTATTCTTAACATTTACATTCCTCTCTTTCTCCTCGTTTATCTCTCTTTCTCTGTCTCCTTTCTCTTTCACACATACTCTTTTTCTCTCTCTTTCTGTGTCTCTGTCTCTAATTGTCTCTCTCTCCTCACTTTCTCTCTCTGTTCCTCTGGCTTTGCTTTTTTTCTTTGTCTCACATTCACATTCTTCCCTGTTTCTCTTCTTCTCTCTTTCTCTGCCTCTCTGTATCTCTCTGTCCTCTCTCTCTTTCTCTCTCTGACCTTTCCATCATTTTGCATACTGCTTCTTTCTCGCCCTGTCCTTTTGCTTCTTTCTTTCTCTTCTTCGGTTCTTGCTCTTTTTTTTCTCTTACACACACACTCACACTCTCTCTCTCTCTCTCGCCTGAAGGTGAAAACACTTTTTATGTGTTTTTCTTTTTCAAAACCAGGTCACATAGAAAAATAGTACAAAGGACTCAGCGCCTCACTACAACCTCATACACACGGCCATGTTTGGAAGAGGGAGAGTCTATCAGCCTGAATGAGACAGTGTGTGTGTGTGTGTGTGTAGGGGCTACAGCAGGCTGACCTCCTCAGATTACATCAGCCTGTTTACCAGGAGACACATGCAACACACACACACACACAGACACACACACACACACACACACACACACAGGGTTCTAAATGGCTCTGCCAGCTGTTTTCTCTGTGTGAAATAAAGGGCATGCGTTCTCTGTGCTGCCCCACCACTCATCACTCTAATGGGCTCAGTAACTCTGCCTTTATGTAGGCTGTGTGTGTGTGTGTGTGTGTGTGTGTGTGTGTGTGTGTGCAGTATCCCCGTTTCTTTCCTCCATCTATCGTCCATCCCTCCATTTATCCATCTATAGCCAGCAAAAACAGAAGCTAAAGATGCTGCAGTTCTTATTAGGGATCCAAGCATCTTTATTACAACCGTCTTCTTCTTCTTCTTCTTCTTCTTCTTCTTCTTCTTCTTCATTATTTTATCTCATAAAGCACACTGTGTCCACCAAAACCACACACCACGGTTCAAAGTTGGGGGGGAAGGTCTGTCTCCCTCCTGACACTCTGATCACATAAGAGAAGGTGCTTTAGCACAGAATTTGCAGAAATTACTCGACTTCTATTTTCATCCTTTCACACCACCATCACTCATTTTCAGCCGATCTTCCTTCACCCCTCCTGGGCTCATGTACGTATACAATCATACGTTTCTATTGCAGTGGCAAGTCTTTAGTTTTTATTCGGTGGAGAAGTAATGGCACAGATGCTAACAGGCTAGTCTGCTATCCACTGTCATGTCTACATGTTATTGTACTAAAGTACAAAAAGTAATGAAGCATAACTGCAGAAAACACACTACTGCACTGTCCTCAAATGTACAACAGTATAGTCTCTGAACTACATTACCCAACACAGATGTAAAGCAAAAGTGTCTGTTAGAACAAATGGCACTGGGACCTACTTGTGAAACAGTGCTTGGACCCCAAGTGAATAATTTTTAATGAAAATTATTTTAAATTATGTTAACAGTAGCTAAAATACATACGTAAATATGAAAAAAAACAAACATTATTATTAGTAGTATTAGTAGTAGATTAGTAGTAGTAGTAATAGTAGTAGTTGATTTGTAGTAGTACTAGATTAGTAGTAGTAGTAGTAGTAGATTAGTAGTTGTAGAAATAAATTAGTAGTAATAGTAGATTAGTAGTCGAAGTAGAGGCAGTAGATTAGTAGTCATAGAAGTAGATTTGTAGTAGTAGTAGATTAGTAGATTATTATTATTAGTAGTAGATTGGTAGTAGTAGAGTAATAGTAGTAGATTAGTATTAGTAGTTGTAGTAGTAGTAATTAGTAGCTGTAGATTAGTAGTAGTAGATTGGTAGTAGTATAGTAGTAGTAGTAGTTTTGTAGATTCGTAGTAGTAGTATATTAGTAGTAGTTTTGTAGATTCGTAGTAGTAGTATATTAGTAGTAGTTTCGTAGATTAGTAGTAGTAGATGAGTAGATTCGTAGTTGTAGATTAGTAGTAGTAGTTTAGTAGTAGTAGTTTTGTAGATTAGTAGTAGTAGATTAGTAGTAGTAGATGAGTAGATTAGTAGTAGTAGTAGTAGTAGTTTCGTAGATTAGTAGTAGATGAGTAGATTAGTAGTTGTAGATTAGTAGTAGTAGTAGATGAGTAGATTAGTAGTTGTAGATGAGTAGTAATAGTTTCGTAGATTAGTAGTAGTAGATGAGTAGATTAGTAGTAGTAGATTAGTAGTTGTAGATTAGTAGATTGGTAGTATTAGATTAGTAGTAGTAGTAGTAGTAGTAGTTTCGTAGATTAGTAGTAGTAGTAGATTAGTGGTAGTAGTAGATGAGTAGATTAGTAGTAGTAGATGAGTAGATTAGTAGTTGTAGATTAGTAGTAGTAGTAGATGAGTAGATTAGTAGTTGTAGATTAGTAGTAGTAGTAGATGAGTAGATTAGTAGTTGTAGATGAGTAGTAATAGTTTCGTAGATTAGTAGTAGTAGATGAGTAGATTAGTAGTAGTATATTAGTAGTAGTATATTAGTAGTAGTAGATTAGATTAGTAGTTGTAGATTGGTAGATTGGTAGTAGTAGATTAGATTAGTAGTAGTAGATTGGTAGTAGTAGATGAGTAGATTGGTAGTAGTAGATGAGTAGATTAGTAGTAGTAGATTAGTAATAGTAGATTAGTAGTAGTAGTAGTATATTATTATTGGTAGTAGTGGTGCTAGTGGTAGTATATTACACACAATTCCATCTACTACAGATTTTCTTATTAAACTCCATAATGAACTACATTCTTTTCTTGTAGCACAAATCTATTTATTTTTAGTTGGTCCGTGTTCTGTATGTTTTTTGCATTTTGTACACAGTTCACAATGTTTGTATAGATTTAAATATTAAAAACAGTTATCACTTATTTTACATGACGTGTACATGACCAGTGTCTCTGAACTGAACAGTGGTGCATGGACCCCATTGGTTGCCGCGAGCAGCCTTAGCTATAAAAGCCTGATTTCTATTGTCCTTATTAAACAACATTCATAAAAAGACGCTCATGCACGTGTTTGAAGCAGCACTTCGCAACTTCGCAGCACACATGGGGCATCACACGCCAGGCGCATGCTGCACACACGCACACACACACACACACACAGGCGTGTGCATGTCAGCCTGCCACAGCTATAGCTAACACTGTGAGTACAGCCAACTCTCTCACACTGTCTGTCTCACATTCTGTCTCTCTCTCTCTCTCTCACACACACACACACCAGATGCACGGTCAAATCTGTCACTCACACTGTCTTTCTCACACACACACACACACACACACACACACACACACTGAGCTGTTTCGTCACATTTGTGCGCACACACTTGCTATGAATAGAGCTCAGAGGCAGGTGCGAGAGGGTGAACTAGGTTAGCATAGTCACTACCTGCAGGCTCACACATGCTGTGATTTTTTTGTCTGTTTTCACTCCGTCTGCGAATACCGTCATAATACAGATTCACACGGACACACATCTGATAGGTTTCTTCATTTAAATGAGCCTAAAATCATACCTCTTACCTCAGGGGTAGTCAGTCACTCAAGACGCGTTTGGATGTGAATTTATACAAGTTTTGACGTCTAGTATTGCTAGCAAACATTAGAATCCAATAGTCACTTAAATAGCCCTGCCAGTTCTGTTCAAATTCACCACCAAAACATTTTTCAGCTCACTCAACCTGCATCCAGATCTCACAGACTAGTCAGTGTGTTTTAGGACACAGCGTAGTTTAGTAATAATAATTTTTTAACCCTCTGTAGTCTGAGGGTGTTTCAGTCACTCTGATGTAGTCTGACATGCCTTCACTTTTTCACAAATTACACACATCTAACATTATTTTTCCCAAAGTGTTACACAGGCTTTAGTTCAGCACAAACTCAGCAACAACAGAGTCAAAACAGTAAGAGTGTCATAAATTTATATTCTGATTAAATCTGCTCTAAACTTAGACTTTCCAAAAACCTCTTTTCAGATGTGCTGATATATTGTGTAAAAACACTCTAAACATTTCTAGACTTTTGAGCTCAGAACTGAATAAACAGAGGTGTTGGGTACACACTGCTCATTACAGTTTTTAGACATTGTATGTGGTTTTATTTCTAAAGCTTAACTAATGTGAGGCGACTTTGTTCCTACACTGCATATGAGCGCTCTTTGTTTATAGAGACCAAATGGCCATTTTCACATTTCTCGGCCATTAATCCTCCACTTGCATGTGCCAAATCACCATGTTGTTATCATATGAATTGCATATCACATCAGTGGGCGGGGAGAAAAGCTCTGACTCGCTCACTCTGTTTCTAGGGTAAATTCTCGATATATAAGTTTTATTCCACCGGCAGAAACGCTGACTCCACAGAGTTAAAAGCTCATTTTAGTTTTTATGTTTAAACCACACTGACAAGTCTGCGAGATCTTAACTAAGATCGGAAGTTAGGTTTGGTTTACTGATGTATTTTTAACAAATACAAACCGGATTCCAAAAAAGTTGGGACACTAAACAAATTGTGAATAAAAACTGAATGCAATGATGTGGAGGTGCCAACATCTAAT
>BRDA01005147.1:1653-13530 GCA_036984385.1 Crenuchus spilurus
CAGAGACATTAGTAGTGAGAGGGAGAGTCAATGAATGGGCGGGTCAATTGGCTACTAAACATTGGAGAAAAAATCGGGTAAAAAAAAAAAAAAAAAAGTTGCATTTAACAGATAAAAAAAAAATTCTATTCAGTATTTTTAAAAATTAGAAAACGATGCATGTGACACATTTTATTCAAATTTGACCATTAGAATTCATTTTGTCATTGAAAACACAATCTGTGCCTGTTAAAGTTCAAACAAAAAGTTACAGATTTCAGATTTTATTATAAAAGTGTCCCAGCATTTCTGGAAACAGCATTTGTAAAATAGGACAGGTGAACTTTTTGAATTAAATTATGAACACACTTTTTTTTAAGCTATTCTCATTTTTGGAGATGCACTAGTATGAGACAAAAATGGAGAAAAAGATGCTTCTGTTGCATTTCATGGAGCGTTTCAGCATCCCAGCCGACACCTGGAGATGTATATGTATAAATATATATTTATGTATGAATTCCCTGCTTAATCAGGTTTTCAGTCAGTAGAACTATAAAGATGTACTATTGTTGCCCTTGAAGTGAGTTTATTGATGAGGGAGTGGGTGATGGGGTGAGTGATGTGTGGGTACAGGTTTTAGGGTGTGGAAGATGGATATTTAGGATTATGTAACATTTCTAAAAGCTCTTTTTGGAGTTCAAGTTGCCTCCGTCTACCATCGGTGGTGGACCTTCCGTCTCGGACGCTGACCATGGATTAATCTGTCCCGCCCTCACCCGCCCGTCCGCTGATCTCTGACTCAGTGTCTTTTCTATGAAGCTGCCATCATTAGCGAGAGACTTTATTTTTGAGGGAAACAACTTCAGGTCCCCACTTTTACCACCTCGAGGACCTGCCCGGTGGGGACACTGTGTTTATGTGGATTTCATATAAATGGGGAAACCATCCTTCCACTATCTGAGCAATACAAAGAAAAAAGAGGGGATGAGGGAAGAAAAAAACAAGCATCTCACTATCAGGTATTTTACTTCCCTCTTCTGTGAGAGAGACGACGTGTACACACGCGCTGCCGGGGACGGCTGGAGTTCGCAGTGACTATGACGAAGTCTTTATTTCTACACGTTTTTTTCTATAAATATTACAGTTTTTAGTGCACTTGTGAAAATGGAACTTCTGAGATTTGAGTGAATTTTAAAGATGTTTTTGTTGTTTTTATTTATTGATTTCTCTCTTTTTTTGAGGTGCAATGATTGACTTGATACTGTATCATTTCTGGTTATTTATTGTAAAAATCTATATATTCTATTCACAGATGTTGCATTATTCTATTATTTTCTGAGGTTTTATTTTCGTTGACCTCAGAAGACTTTTGCTTTGTTTTTTGTTTTTTTATTGTGTGGTAAAATGATATTATGGCTGTTTTTTTAATGTCTGGGGATTAAAAAAAGGCAATATTTTTAACTATTTAAAAGGGAAATGTGTAACATGTGGTCAAAGCAGGTGGAACTTTGCAGAGAGACATTTTCGTTGGGTTTTCTTTTGCCAAATATGTTTTCCTGTACAGATGAACTTGCTCAAGTTGCCTTTGGTACAAAAATGCATCATTGGTAGCTAAAGGTACTTTTGTGGGGTTTTACTATTGCCAAAAATCTGTGATCACATATAATGACAGATACATTTACGGTACATGTATACCTGAAGAACACTCTCAAAGGGCTTGTCGTTGGCTTCAGTGGGTACGTGGGTTGGTTTTATGTTATAATTATGAGCCGCTATACTCTACTTTGGAAGGGGGAGTGGTTTGAGTAATAATTTTAAATGTTGATTATACCACATGCTTAAACACAATTGTAATTGAGTCATTTATAGTAAAATAAAATAAAATAAAAAAATACAGCTTCTGTATTGTTCAGATGTTTGTGCTGTGAGAGGTTTACATACATTCCAGCACTCAGCTCAGAGAACAAGACAAGAACCCCATCCTCCAAGCCAGCGCTGGGGAACTGAGGGCCAGAGTCCAGCCCAGTTTGCCGCTTTCTCTGCAATGACATTACAATTAAACCTGCTGATAATCTACAGTCATCAAAAGTACATCTTCAAAAATGGATTATTTGAAAAGGTTTTAATGTTGATCAGTGTGACTTAAAGCTCAGATGATGATGTGATTGTGAGTTTGAGTAAATATAATAAACACTCCTGAGCCAGAGACATCATCAGAAGTGTCTTCCCTGGACTAAAGAGAACCAGAACTGGCCCAAAGTCCTCTTTTCAGAGTCTGAGATACACACAATCCAATGTGTCTGAAGTCCAGTGTGCAGTTTCTGCAGTCTGTGATGGTTTGAGGTGCCATGAAATGCAAAATTGACATTTGTTTACTCCTTAAATGAAATGTTCTAATAATTTCACTTACTGCATTTTTTATTTTCGTGAGCCGTCATACTGATCAATTAAAACAAATCAAAATGTAATAAATAAAAAATGAGTTTTCTGATTTTTTTGGATAAATGACTGATGTGAATCAGGTGTTCTTCAGGAAAATGAAACCCCCAATATGTAGGAGTTCCCCAGTTCTGATCCAAACCGTGTCTTGATGTTGGGTGTAGAGAAGTAATCTCGACCCAAACCCACAGACAATACCACTGTGAGAATACACTGAGGTCAGTCTTGGTCCAGTCCTGGCAATCTTCCTTCCTGCAAAGTTTGGCTGTAAAATTTAATCCAAGACACCTGAAAGTGATGAAAGTATTTCAGTGAGCTGTGCTGCATCTGAACTCTCCAGAACCAGGCCCGAGAACCCCTGGTCTAGAACCAAACTTTCTCCACTTAAAATCACTCTCACATAGCGATATCACCAGCTCTATTCTTCAGTTTCAGTCCCTTTCACAATGAGCCATTTAAAAGTCTGTCACTTTTATGTAAATAAGCTGTTGCTGGCCACGCCCAACACCAGCGTTTACTACACATGAAAATGACAGAACACAGAGGCGCTATCCAACTGTATATGTCTATATGCCAGAGCAAAAAAACCTTCAGAAAGCAGCAAACATTGCACTTGGCGTCTATCATCAGACAAAAAAAACAAACAAACAAAAAAGACAAAGACAGCGTAATACTCGTCTTTTATTTATTTAAAGGGGAAAATGCACTTTGAAATTACCAAACAATCATTAGGAATACAATGGCTGGAAAAGCAGAGTAAATGCAAAGGAAAAAAATGTAAAAATCATTTTACATTTATGGTATTGCTATACATTTTATTTTTTAAATATTTTTACTCAATAAATACATGTTCTTTAATCAATCATGCAACTAATGTCAGGTTTCTTCTGTTTCATTACATAATACACATGAAAAATAGCCATTTTTCAGTTTCTATTATAATATTGCACATTTTTAGTGACTGGCCGTTTCTGAACCTGTGCCAGGCACGTATACATCATTCTTAATATTTTAGTTCCTAAAGGTTGAAGGTGACAGAGTCAAGCTGTAGTGTTTGCTGCAGTACAAATGAGAAGAAATATAGTGGGAGGTGAGGGAGAATTTAAAACAAATGCAAAAGAGCAATGCATAGAATGTATAGTACGAGTAACATGTTTAAAAGAAGTGGAGAATGTAGTTAAATTATATTAAAAATGCTAAATACAGTACACATGATGGAAAATGCAGCTCCGGGAGTGTTGGGTAACCCCCTCAGCTATGGTGTCAGGTAAGAGAACACACAACCCAGTGTGAGGTGATCCAAGATCAGCCTTCAGAACAATACGACTCTTACCTAGAATGGGCTTAAAAGGCAGAAACGAACCTCAAATCAGCTCCTCAGGGAACACCAGACAGTACAGATGTTCTACATGTGCTGCACAGCGAGTAAACAAAGTTACACACAAAGCGACGTGATCCTACTCGACCAGCAGAGCACTCGGTATGGCTGTATGGACAACGCATTGTGCAAGGTCAGCGAGAAACAGTGCAGCAGCTAGCTAATCGCTAGTGGCATACGGTATGAGGCATCTTAAGTGAGGAGTTGTACCACGTTTCACATTCCCAAAATAATGGGAGCACCAGGAGATGCCACTTTGATAGATCTTTAACTGGGCCAGGATTTACCAGCTGAAGAGGCAGGAATGTAAACTCTCTCAATAATCAAGCTTTAACACAGAGCCGACCTCTTCTATTCAAGTGGAACAACTTAACCCTGAAGTCCAGCAGGTGTGTCCTTAAATAAGTCTCCCAGATTGGAATTAGGGATGCACGACATATCTGTGGCTGATAAAAACGCAAACAAATGAGCCTTGTGTGTTTAAGCTCGTAACTTCAGGCTCCTGCAGATGAGCAGCTACTTTAGCTACTAGCTAAATTCAGCTACTTCCTTCACACTCTGACCTTTAACCCCCAAATACAATCACTGCTTTATCATTAACATCTGAGACATTCACTGCACTGTACCACCTCTTCTACATCTGTGAGTCCTGTCACACACCCTGCAGGTATTTATAGCCTGATCATCTTCATGCAGCGCCATCTGCAGGAGCCTGAAGTTACTACCACCTTAAACACACACGATGACTTGTTTTTATTTGTCTGGGGAGCTTATTTTATATTTATTAGAAGTAAAGCGACATATTTCAAGCTTTTTTATTTTAATGTTGATACAATTAAATATTCTAATATTCTAAAATTCTGGATTCTGAGCTATAAACCAAACTGACCAACAGTAAAACAATAAGAAAGACTTGAAATATGTCACTTTATGTGTAATGAATATAAAATATGACTGTTTACGTATTTAATTATGAACAACTATGATAATATTCTACATTTACATATGACTGTAATAATGGTATTAGGCCGAATCAGTTATTGGTTCATATCATAACGGACCCAAAAATTCCGTATCGGTGCATCTTCTCATATCCATTAAGTCATAACTGAGAGACTAATAACAGCTCAGTGATATGAAGTCTGCACACTTTGGTCTCTGTATGTGCTGGACTTCAGACAGTTAACAGGCAGGATATCTGTAAAGTCCTAATTTAAAAAAATAAAATAATAATAATAGTAATAATAATAATAAAGCAAACTTAGATAAACAAACGTGTTTTGAAAAAAAAAAGAAAAGTAAAGTCATACAAATACACCAAACAGATCAGACAAAACTGAAAAAGGCTGGGATATAAACACACTCCAGACTAAATGGAAATATTATATATATATATAAACTAGATAAGTCAAGAAACGATTAAAATCAAGCCTTAAAAAATGAAACAAAAAGCTAAAAGACTAAAGCGGCACTCGTGAACGGTGTAAGTAAAGATGTTGACTGTAGGTGGCACCAGTGCATCATGACAAATAAGGGACACGCTGCCCTTTTCTCCAATCATACGCAGTTAAACGCTGAGAAAAGGTCAGTAAATCATAAAGAAAATAAACAGAAACCTTCAGCCGTCTGCTGCAAAATCTTCCCTTAAATTCACATCGCAAACAGGAGCACAGCCAAGGAATTCCACCAGCTGTAAACACGGGTCTGAGACGGGACACAATCTGAAGCGTGGTTTACCAGAAGCTCCATCATCATACTGACCTCACAGAAAAGCATCGCAAAGGCTTTGAGAAGTCTGATATCATCCAGAAGAGAGAAGTGAACGACCGGCTGTGCGGTGAAAAAGTGTCATGATCTCCCAACACCACAAACACAGGGAAGAGACATGAAACATAACAACACTTTTCAGAACCAGTGGCTGGACTGACTCATGAACTGAGCAAGAATGACGGACAGGAAAGGTACATACACTATATGTCCAAATGTTTGTGGACACCCCTTCTAATGAACACATTCTACTTTAAGCTGTCAGACTCTTCAGTCCCTGTAGAGAAGCAGTGCCGATAAAATACGACTAAACATCAGCCTGTTGGCAGGAGTGGGGTATAACCCCCCCCCCCAAGCAGTGCAACGATGGTGCTCCATCCAGTACTTTTGGGAAGAGTTAGCATTGGGTACTGTTGCTCTACACTCTTAAAAATATGGTTCTTCAAAGGTTCTTTAGTAGAACCACAAACACTACAAAGGGTTCTCTTCATAGTGATAGGGTTCTCAGATTGATGCGGATTGTATACCTTTTGAAAACAGTACTATATAGCACCAAAATGAGTTCCGTTATTGTTACAATGTCAAACTTATAATAACAGAGGAACCCTTTTTGGTTCTATATTTTCTTTACAAAAGAACCTTTGAAGAACCATCGCTTTTAAGAGTGTAACTGTGTTCACACTGCAGCTAAATCAGATTAGTTTTTTTTAATTCAGTTCTGCTGAGATGACTGTTCACACTGTTATTAGAAAGTGTCTTCAGAGTTGCCAGGTTGGTGGTTTTCCTACAAAATTGCAGTATTTATTTTAATGCACTTGTCGGTAAATGTCTGGTGCTGGGTTTAGGACTTTAAAATGTCCCACCAAAAACTCTTATAGTCACACAGTAGAACAATAGTAGTTTTGGAGATGCCTTTGGTAAACTTTCTAATATTCGAAGACCCCAGTGGAGGGATCTGAAAATACAGATTAAAGTAAAACTAAAATAAGATTTAAGAGTAATAAACAGCAATTACATCTTCAACATATGTGATTAGACTCTCTAGATTTTTCATTAGTTTTAAGTTTGTAGGGCAGCTTTCTGTCAGAGAGTGGACTGGAGAGTTTTTTGGGAACTGGCAACCTGGGACTCCACTGTGGTGACTTTGTGGCTCTTCTTGGATTTTAGCGTCGCTCTGGGTTTGATTTGTTGTTCTTTGTCGCGTTGCGAGTGACGTGAAAGACACTTCAAAATCTGATTTGAGCGTCCGGCCTGTGACAAAAATAAAAAATCAATCTGGATACAATCTAGATAGACCAGAACTTAGATTTGGGAGTCTAAACTCAGCTTTTGTCACAGAATGCCATCAGATCCTCACAGCATTGCTCCTAAATCTAGTAGAGAGCCTCTCTGGACAGTAGAAACTCCAACAAAAGGAGGACTTTATTATCCTTGATTTCAAAAGAAAAAGGTGTCCCAATACTTTTGTCCATATAGTGTACGAAGGAATTTCTTGAAGCCCAGGGGGGTCTGGTCAGTGGTCTGGAAGTGTCTGGGTGCTTTTTGTTTGAAAAAACCCTCAAACACGTCTGGAACTTCAACGCTGAGGTGAAAACACACCTCACAAGGTAAACAACGTGCTGATCTCCTTCAGAGAACCTGTGTGAAGCGTCTGGAAAATGAAATCCATCATCTGGAGATAAAACCATTCAGGTGAGAGTTTCAGGACCTGTCTGTGAGCTGGTTATTTTACAGGTAAGTCTGGTGTGTAGACATGTGTACGTAATGCTGTGTGCAGGCGGTGTTGTGGTGAGTGACCTAGCTCTCCCAGTCTGCGCAGGGCATCCCCTCGTCCTCGGACTCGGACTCGGGCGAGGCTTCTTTGATGCGCCGCAGGGCTTCGTGGATGCTGCGGGTGAGCGGGTCGCTCGAGTCCAACAGCGTGCCCTTCGCCCCTCGCTGTTCCTGCCGCAGCACTTTCCTCAGCTTCACGCCCTTCCTGATCTGAGCCAGGATGTTGTTCCCATCGTCTTCATCGGGATCGGGGGCGAGCACTCGCAGCTCAGCCTTGCGCAGATGGAAGCTTCCTCGCTTCAGGCTGGCCAGAACCTCATCCATGGGAGAGCTCGCTGTGGACAGAGGAATGTAAAAATGACTACAGGTGCAGAAGATGCTGAGTTCATCTGTGTTCATCACATCTGTAATGTAATGAATATCAAATATGACCGTTTACCTTTTCCAATTAAAATATGGTTACAGGTTACAGCAACAATATTACAGCCACAGTAAAGATTCACTGAAAACACTGCTATTAATGTGTACTGTGTACAATCACACACATGTTTATGGTATAAAACATGGATAAAGTACTGTCTGTAAAAAGTGAGGCAACTCCAGGTCTAGTGCCCCTGCTGGCTGTGTGCAGTATAATGTGTAGCTCCGCCCACACCTCATTAGCCCATTTTCAATGTCATTTTTCTCATCTAAACCATACACCACTGCATATGAAATATATATACATCATGTCATATACAGTCTAAACTGTGCACTAGGTATTAGCGTTTATAATGTTATTCTACTATACTGTAAGAAGGTCTGGTTATATGGGAATCGAGTGTTTGACAGCCTTAGATGGATGACAGGGTTGCCAGGTTGGACTAGTTTGAAAATTCAGTCGCTAGTGACAAATTCAAAATAATGTACTACTTTCAAATAATAATAATAATAATAATAATTATAATACATTCTAATGATAGTGCCATTGTAACAAAACATTAAAAACAAAGTAAGACTGACAGAAGATTTAAAAATATGATGATAGTTTTGCCATGTATAGCTTGTTTTCTTCAAACGTCTGTGACACATCTGTGACTTGGGGCTTTTTCTTTTTCTAGGTTTGGTGTTGGTTTCGTTTTGTTACAGTGTGATCACCAAATTTTTTTTTTTTTAAAGCAACACATTTAGGATGCGTTCACACCTACGTTGTTTGGTCTGGACTTTTCTGTTTGGTCCAAACTAAAACAGGTGTGAAAGGGGCTGCAAACCACGGTCCGGACCAAAAAAAGCTAAATGTGGTCTGACCAAAAGAAGTGGTCTCGGTCTGGATCTGCTGAACCATGGTCCAGTTCGTGTGCAGTGTGAAAACACTTTTCTAGAAGGTTCAGACTTTCTGATCAAATACAGGAAGTTGACGCAGGCATTCAATAACATTCAACGACAATAACAGAAGTAAAACAACCGGAACAGCAGCAAAAATGAGCCGTGGTAGGACACAGAGCGATGAGGAGACCAAATGTTTAATATCATCTTGGTCTGATGAAACGCACAGCCTATTTTCTGAGAGGATGAGAGAGAAAGGATATGACAGAGCAACCTAAACTAAAGAAACTATAGAATATAAAAGTATATAAAATCAGCAGACACACGTCCTACTACAAACAGACAACAAATCAGTGTAGAGTGCAAGACGACGCTTGCCACGTAATTGATGACGACAGGACGTAGGTGTGTCATACTAAAAGTCTTTGGTGCACTCGTACCCAGCTTTCCCAGATGCTTGGAATTTATAAACATCAGCTTTTATTATATTTAACATCATAAATCAATCAGATCTTTCATTTTTAGTATAAAATAAATGATTATTGGGGCAGCCGTATCTTGTTAATTACAAAAACAGTGCCAGGGCTTTACTGCCTCACCTCTCCTCCACTGGGACGACTCTAACGATGCCGTCTTCCTCAGCTTCTTCCGAGCGTTCACCAACTGGCTGCTGTCGAAGAAGCGAGCAGAGAACGGGCCAAGAGGGCTCTCTGCTTTGGGTTGGTGCTCCGGACTGCCTGCATGCCCCCGTCCCTCTGCAGGTATGTCCTCCAGTGAGGGAGGAGGAGGTGGGGGAGGTGGTGGTGGGGGAGGTGGGGGAGAGATGGGAGAGGTGGAAGAGTCCAACAAAGTCAGCTCCCGGGCCAGAGGCAAGGAGGACAGCCCCGGCGTCTCTGGAGCAGTGGCGACTGCTGGGGGTAATGACAAGAAATCCTCGGGCCTGTGGAGCTCTGGGACGGCTGTGGAATGTTCTAGAGGAGCTGGGGTGTCATCCGTCTGCACACTGGCGACCTGCGTCTGAGGCTGGTCCACTTTCGCAACCGGAGCGGGTTGGGCAGCACCGTTTTTCTTCCTAGCGTACGCCAGTCGCAGTCGTGTGGACTTCAGGGTGACTTGGCCTGGGTAGCGCTGCAATGTGTAGAATAAGTTGTAGCTCGTTATAGTCGCTGAGGGTTGACATTGTATTACAGTCATACATCACAAACACTAGAATATTCTGGAAAACGTTCACTTTACTTCATAATTTCATTCAAAAAGATCAACTTTTTCATTTCATGTAAAGTGATGCTTCAAGCCTTTCTGCTTTAAAGTGCATCAGTGTGACTTACAGCTCAGATGATGATGCTGAATGTGAGTAAATGACTATAAACAGTATAAACACTGTGTATCTCTCAGAGCTACAGCTGCCACAGTCCTAATATCAACACTCCTGAACCTGAGACAACATCAGAAGTGTCTTATCTTTACTAAGCAGAACCAGAACTGGTCCAAAGTCCTCTTTTCATTTGTAAATCACCTCCTAGAGTCAGAGACACGCAATCCAAGCTGTCTGAAGTCCACTGTGTTTAGTCCAAAGTCAACACCTACCAGGAGATTTTAGAGCACTTCATGCTTCCATCTGCTGACAAGCTTTATGGAGATGCCCAGCAGCTGCCCACAGTGCCAACAACTACTACTGACCACCATATTACTGTGACTGATTGGCCAACTAATGAACTATAAGTCCAACTGATCAACATTAAAACAAAAAAGATGATGTGAATGTAATATATAAGAATATCCTCATTTGTAATGTATAAACATATCTCATTAGCTTATATTACTGTACGGTTTAAGTGGTGACGGGTTTACAGACCTGCTTAAAGCTGCGCAGTCTGTCGAGGGTTTTCTGTCTCTCTTGGCTGACGCGGCTAATCCTCACCTCCTCCTCTTCATCTTCATCCTGCTGTGGTGAAACACACACGTCCCGAGTCATATTGTCTTTATCAGCATAATGAAAACTACAGGCTAACATCACACAGAGACTGATATAAATGTATCCTCATATGTACAAACCAGTTTCTTCAAAAGCAAATCGCTCACCTGCCGCAAAGCAGGCTGGGAATCGCATCCCTGGCCACTGTGCCGTTGCTGCAGTTTCTGTGCATGATTGACGATGCAGATTTCCTAATGAAGAAATGACTCCAGTCAGTGTTTATTGCTGCTGAGGTCAAACATCTCTACACAAGTTCATCAGCACTACAGGACCAAAGTGAACTGCACTCCTGCTGTAGAACATGCTTTCTCCACATAATCTGCTTTACATTTTGTCCATCTAGCAGCAAGCTTTGTTTTTCCCTCATTAAATCATGTTTTTGGCTGAGCTGTGAGCCCTGAATGCACTGCTGTCTTCACCTCATCAGACCTGAGTCTCCGTCCTCTTATGGCTTCTTTTTGGAAACTGTCAGCAGCTGATGTTTCACTTCTGAGCTTCTTGGCCAATGATGTTTCTGTCGTTTACTCTCAGACTCATAGTGATGAATCTTTGTCTCATCACCAGTAATGACTCTCTTTTATCAAACTTTCACTTTTTGCTCTTCTTTGAATTAATCATAAGTGTGGCGGCCATTTTTCTTGTATTGTTTTGTTGTCATTTTGTCATAAATGAACTAACGTAACACTTTCAAACCTGCATAAGAGTTATGATGTAGACAGACCTAATTCAGACAGGGTTAAGATGTTGCCAACTGAAGTTTTAATAGAATTAAAGTGAGAATCATTTTTGACTCACCCTTATATACAGTGAGGAAAATAAGTATTTGAACACCCTGTGAATTTGCAAGTTCTTTCACTTAGAAATCATGGAGGGGTCTGAAATGTTCATCTTAGGTGCATGTCCACTGTGAGAGACATAATCTAAAAAAAAAATTCGGAAATCACAATGTATGATTTTTTAATAATTTATTTGTGTTACTGCTGCAAATAAGTATTTGAACACCTGCCAATCAGCAAACATTCTGGCTCTCAAAGACCTGTTATTACGCCTCTAAAAAGCCCACCTCCACTCCACTTATTATTCTAAATTAGAAGCACCTGTTTGAGGACAATAGCTGCATAAAGACACCTGCCCACCACCACAATCAGTAAGACTCCCAACTACTTACATGTCTAAGACCAAAGAGCTGTCCAAAGACACCAGAGACAAGATTGTAAACCTTCTCAAGGCTGAAAAGGGCTACGGGGCAATTGCCAAGCAG
>BRDA01005147.1:13630-35007 GCA_036984385.1 Crenuchus spilurus
GCACCTAAGATGAAAATTTCAGACCCCTCCATGATTTCTAAGTGGGAGAACTTGCAAATTCACAGAGTGTTCAAATACTTATTTTCCTCATTGTATGTATGTATATAAACTATGGGTGTCAAACGATATTTAAAAAAAAAATCACAAGCAATTCCGTCACCAGCGAGCAGACATCACTGCTGAAACTGCAGAGAAGAGGTGGTGCCTTATTTTTACAGTTTATTTCTTTATGTTCCGTTTTATTATGTATTATTATTGTTTTTATACATTTTTTGTTATTTGTAAAGTTTTTTTTTTCTTATTTAAAAACACTTGGTGTATATCAATTTGTGTAGTTTTGGGGTTGCTGGAACAGATTAATAGCATTTTCAAAGTTTAATTTGATATACGAGCAAATTGAGTTACAAACTACATCATAGAACGAATTAAACTCGTAAGTCAAGGTTCCATTATAAAGTGAAAAATGCGAATAAAGACGTTTTTAAAAAGGCAAGCGCACAAGCCTTGCGTCATCATTCGCGCAGAACTCGATGTGGAAATTATAAATCAGCTTTTACTCCTCCACTCTTAATGATGCAGGAACAAATAGAATTGCGTTAACACTATTTTTTAAAATCGTGTTAAATTGAGATCGCGTTAATGCATTATGATTGCATTAACTTCAACAGCCCTACTATCAACACACGCAGCTTATATTACAGTATATTATAAACTATTATTATTCTGTATATTTCTACATATTTGTGTATATTTAGTATATCTATATTTTCTGTGTATTTAAATTTTATTGTGTTAAATAATGTTATTGTGATGCTGTAGAGTAATTAGTTGTGCCTCACTACAAGCATTTCAGTGCACAGACGTCCTCACATGATGAACATATTACAAACACACAGTGACACTTTAAACAATTAATGAATATAAACATTAATATAAACAGTTTTTTAATGAAATTATAAACAACAAATGTATTTTTTTATTTTAAGGTCAGTACCTTTTTGTTTTTGAGGTAGGCTTTCTTGGCGGTTATGCGGCCCCTCCTGGCCTCCAGCTGCCGGGTCCTTTGCTGCAGCTGTGTGACTTCATCTCTAAGAGGTGCCAAGTTAAATGAGGGGTCATCGGTGGCCTTCATGGCATCAGGACTCTCGTACGTGTCATAGTAAACCACCTCGTCCTGCCTCTCTGCGCATGCAAAAACAATAGAAACAACAGAAAAACATTACCAACACAAATCAGAGCCAGACTACAGTTCATGCATTTGATCCCATTAAAGACGTCACACTGAATAAAGCCTTTAAGTTTCAGTGTGGCTAAAGTGTCAGATAAAAGGCACTAGCTAAACATGGGCACTAGTCTGTTTTAAGTCTAGTGAGCATTTGTCCACTATGTGGCAGAAGTGAGCAGCTCAGAGCTGACAAGTCATGCAAAAACGGGGTAAAAACAAAGACTGACCAGTCATTTGTCTGCGTAAGCTCTGAAGCTGCGCAGTCAGCAACAGCTCCTCATACTTCAGGATCTCAAACTGGATCTCGTACAGCTGCAGCTGCAACTCATAGTACAGCGCCTCCAACTGGTCCAAACGTGCCATCGCATCCTCGCCACCCTCCAGACTTTGCATCTGAGGAAAGAACCAAGAAGCACATGAATGCACTGCTGAGGCAGCAGACGTATGACACAAATGTGCTGGAGGAGACTGCTGATTGGTTGTTTGTGCACTAAAGCAGTAACATTAGATGGCATAATTAACAGAACGCTCAGTCTTCACTATGCACTTTCACGGTCACATTTATGCATCATATGTCCAAAAGTTTGTGGACAGCCATTGTAATAAATGCACTGAGCTACTTTAAGCTGCATCCATTGTGTAGAGAAGTACTGCTAATAGAACAGGACTAAACATGAACCTGTTGGCACCATGTCTAATGCCAGGGGTATAAAGCCCCCCAACATTGAGCTGTGTTCTCTGGATCTGAGGATGAGGTTGTGATCATCTGACATCCTGAACACATGCAATCAAATACTCACAGCAATGCTCCAACAAAAACAAGACAAACCTTTTTATGCCCTTGATTACAGAAGAAATGAATGAGCAGGTGTCCCAATACTTTTGTCCTATAGTGCATCACAGTCAAAAAATTGACTGGCACACATCTATCATGCAGGTGTATGTGAGTGTGAATGTGTATGTAAATGTTTGGTACCTCCTCTCTCAGTCCATGTTTCCTCTGTTCGAGACAGATCTCCTTGGCCCGCATCAGTTG
This sequence comes from Crenuchus spilurus, assembly GCA_036984385.1. Taxonomy (NCBI): domain Eukaryota; kingdom Metazoa; phylum Chordata; class Actinopteri; order Characiformes; family Crenuchidae; genus Crenuchus; species Crenuchus spilurus. Next base: position 15,892 of record BRDA01005147.1, read on the forward strand.
CAGTGTTTCCTTGGAAACAGCATACTGCAGTTTCTCCATCCGCTCCACTGCAGCCCCCCACGCAGCTTTACCAAACTTCTTCTGGTCTGCACGCATGCGCTCGTACATCACTGGGGTAAACACATATGCACACATGCTGTCTCATGTGGATAATTCGTGCTGGCAGCTATGCCACAGAACAGGATTGGTAGAATTAGGCTAGTTTGTAAACAATCAGAATACAATAATAATATACAATTAGCCAAATTAAAATTGATTATTTGAGGGATTGCATGATTTCATTTACAGAACATACAACTTTGAACATCTAATTATCTTTTTCTTGTGAAGCAAACAACAAATAGAACAAAACAACAGAAAACGTCAGTGTGCATAACTATTCACCCCATAAAGTCAATACTTCATAGAGTCACCTTCTGCGGCAATTACAGCTGCAAGTCACTTTGGATAAGTCTCTATGAGCTTGCCGCATCTTGCCACTGGGATGTTTACCCAATCCTCCAACAAAACTGCTCCAACTTCTTCAAGTTAGATGGTTTCTGCTGGTGAACAGCAATAGTCAAGTCTGACCACAGATCCTCAGATGGATTAAGGTCTGTGATTAGACTAAGCGATTCTAATACATTTACACGTTTCCTTTTAAACCACTCAAGTGTTGCTTTAGCGGTATGTTTTGGGTCATTGTCCTGTTGGAAGGTGAACTTCCGTGCTAGTCTCAAATCACACACAGACCAAAACAGGTTTTGCTCAAGAATATCCCTGTATTTAGTACCATTCATCTTCCCCTCAACTCGGACCAGTTTCCCAGTCCCTGCTGCTGGAAAAACTTCCCCACAGCATGATGCTGCCACCACCATGTTTCACTGTACAGATGTTGTTCGTGGGGTGATGGGATGTTGGTTTTGTGCCAGATATAGAGTTATATACAGTTTTCCTTGGTGGGCAAAAAGTTTAATTTTGGTCTCATCTGACCAGAGCAACTTCCTCCATATATTTGCGGAGTCTCCCTCATGCCTTTTGGCAAACTCAAAACGAGTCTTCCTATATTTTTCTGTAAGTAAAGGCTTTTTCTGGCCACTCTTCCATAAAGCCCAGCTCTATGGAGTGTATAGCTTATTGTGGTTGTATGGACAGATACTACAAGTCTCTGTTTGGGAACTCTGCAGTTCCTTCAGGGTTACCTTTGGTCTCTGTGCTGCCTCTCTGATTAATGCCCTCCTTGACCAGTTCGCCAGTTTTGATAGGTGGCCCTCTCTTGGCAGGTTTGTTGTGGTACCATGTTCTTTCTATTTGATGAGAATCGATTTGATGGTGCTCCAGGGGATCATCAGATATTTTTTATAACCCAAACCTGACTTGTACTTCTCAACAACTTTGTCTTACTTGTTTGGAGATCTCATTGGTCTTCATGATGTTTGGTTAGTGGTGCCTGTTGCTTAATAGTGTTGCAGCCTTGGGAGCGTTTCAGAAAAGGTGTTTATATACTGACAGATCATGCAACGCACAGGTTGACAGCAAAATTAAAAATGTTAATTGTCAAAATTTATATTCATGTGACCTTTCAAGCCTTTTTCTCTTTTAATTTTGATACTACTGGAATAGTCATCTATTCAAACTTGAAATAAAATATAATAATCTGAGATTCTGTATTTACGAGCTTTAAATAATACTGATCAACATTAAAACACAAAAGACTCATCACCTTATGTCTCATCAATATAATACACGTTTACCTTTTTTAATGAAATTATAAACACGAGTTATCTTTTTTATATAGAGTACAGACAAAAAGAGAGAATAATTAAGACTGTGTACCTTTCTGTGCTCGTGCTGTTGTTTCAAAGTACTTCACAGTTAATTCCTGAATGGACAGCACGGCTGTGTGGGCTTTTCTCTGCCAATCCTCATCTTCCCTCCTCAGTGTGTCCACTCGTCTCGGGCCCAGGTACTCAGTCTCCAGAGAAATCTACACAACAGCACAAAGATTACAGAGATTACCTCTCAAAGGCTTCAGGTCCAGCAATCTCAGCTTCAGCAGAGAAGATCAAGGAGGGTTTAAAGAGAATAATCCGGAAGGCTCAGTGGACCCTGCCATATTTTCTCCACACTTATTTCACTCGCTTCGAAGGTTCACAGAGTTATGGACAATTCAATTCTGACACACTAAATACACCAGCAAGACTAGGGCTGCCACGATTATGTCGACTATTAAAATAGTCGACAACTAATTTAATAGTCGATGCGTCGTTTTTGTTTTTACTTTCGTTTTCTCTCCAAACTGCTGCGTACTCACCTTTTACTGCTGCGTCTTCCTTTCTGTCCTTGACGGACATGCGCATTAGTGATAACCGGGGTAGCCCGTGGATGACGTCACAGGACGTTATATACAGACCGGCTCAAAAGAGTACCCACGACGGAGCTCAAAAGAGTGGGCCAAGATCATTTTAAGAAAATGAAAGAGAAACGTGTGCAATGCAATATCTGCAAGGCAAAATGTGCCTTCCACGGCAGAACAACTGCGATGCACGAGCACCTGAAAAGGAAGCTGTTGTGCCTGATAGTGACAGTGATGAAGAGGGACCGTTATCTCTGTAAGCTAAATTGCTAGTTAGCTGCTAAACAGAGCGTAAACAGAGAGTTAACTTGCTGCTTACTCATATTTATAGCTGTAAAAGTGAACATTAGTGATGACGATTTGATTCATCGGCCTTAGAACACATTCATGTGTTTTCTGTAACGTTATAACAGTCATGTGTTTGAATAGGAATGCTAATGCTAATGTTTTCTAATGTTACGTTTCAGTGCTACGTTTACACTTTATGCTAAACAGTTAAATAATTGTTTGTTGCAACAAGCTGCATATTTCAGTAAAGGTTTAATAAACTATGATCTTAATTGTTTTTATTTTTAGTTAGCATATAGCTGAAATCTAATGACAGTTATATAATAACAGCTGCATTCTAGTGCGATAAGATGTATGTTTTATATTCAATTAATGTATGATCCGATTAGTCGGCTAATCGCAAAAAATAATCGGTGATCAAAATAAAAATAATCGTTTGTGGCAGCCCTAAGCAAGACACAACCTGCCTGTAAATCAATGCATCAGTAGACTGGAAGGGCAGCAAGCATTGCTGGACCAAGGCCAAAAAGGTACTGAAGGACACCAGTCAACCAACAATGGACTCTTCAGAGCACAGCCAATTTTGCTCTCACTGTTCGGGATTCCAACCCATGATCCTCAGATCACAGTGACAGCGCCTTAGTCTGCTGAGCCAATCAGGGCCCTCAAGTAACATATTTAAATGATTATTACTATTGTTATTATTATTATTTTGCTTATATGTACAATATTTAACAATTACTTACTTTCTGTACTGGTGACTGTTTAAGAAATTGTTATGTAAAGCCAACCCCCCCCCATCAGTGGTGGTCTCACAGCTTCAATAAGTGAAGATGGACCCCAGACAGAACATACAGCTACCAGCTCTTCTTCATCTTCTTTAAAACAGGTGAAGAGACTGTAGTGCAGACATCTGTATGTACACCAGCTTTCCCAGAACAGAATGTACAGGAAAGTGCACATCCACAGAGACCCTGCACACAACATCCACAGTTAAAAATACAGTAATGTGAAACAGATGCTGCTGTGGTTTACAGTAGATCACGTGTGCAGGCAAACCCACAGACACTGAGCTCTTATTACTGTAATAATCCAGCACAGGAAAACTCCCCACTCCCTGCACACGTCTTACATTTTAAGGTTTCAAAGCCATTATACAGTCACAGGACTGGGGGGGGGGGGGGGGAGTCGTGTAGAAAACACAAAAGTAAGCCGGACTCAGAAAGTAAGACTCTTCCAAGTCCTGTGAATGAGACACGACCTCATAGCTCAGGTATCTTTTATTTGAGCACGTGCACCCAGCTGGTGACATAAGCGTCCCAGCTTTTTACAATTTGAGCATCAAATAGTTTAAAATGTATCCCTTCAACACAAAAAATAAGAAGCGCACATTTTAAAGCTTGAAACTTTAAAGTTTATTAGTGTTTATTATTTCATTCAAAAAGGTAAACAGTCATAATATTAAAGAGAAATATTTAAAGCTTTTTTTCATGTAATGTTGCTAAAGTCCTTTTGTTTTGATGTTCATTACAATTATTATTATTATTATTATTATTATTATTACAACAATTATTATTATTATTACAACAATTATTATTATTATTATTATTATTATTATTATTATTATTATTATTATTATTATTATTACAATTATTATTATTACAATTATTATTATTATTACAATTATTATTATTATTATTACAATTATTATTATTATTATTATTACAATTTTCATTACAATTATTATTATTATATAATAAAAATACTAATGACATTATACAGTAATTAATAATTGCATTAAAAAAGTCTTGAAATATGTCACTTTATATGTAATGAATATCAAATCGTTTTGTTTATTTAAATAAATTACAAACAATAATGAAATTCTTCTTGTAATTCACCTTTTTGGAGCTGCACTATAAGTCACCTGGGAATAAATGACTGCACTACATTAGCCTGAATGTTGAGGGTGGTGCCTTCTATACATCATCGCTTTGCACTTTCCGCTCAGGTGAAGATCATCCTTGAGCTTAGGACACATTTCACTGTATTTACATTCACAACTTTGTTATTTTACCAAAATGTGGACAAAATAAGAAAAAGTAAATAAAAGATCTAAAACTTTGGATCAGAGTTCAGCGTTTTTGACTAAAGCAGATGTCAGGTTAGCAGACTAACATCATAAAGGAGTGCCAGGTGCCCATACAGCGGGGGATGATGCGATCATGTCTCATGGTTGTTCTGTACGTTAATCATAACCTTCCTTAGTTCCTGGCCCCTCCCCTTTAAGAGCGAACACCTGTCTGTGGTCACAGACACGCAACACTAGCCACCAGGTGAACCTTACAGACTGAATTATGTATGACTGAAAAGCACACAGACACACATTCATCATTTCTGCTTAAGTATTACATGACGGAGGGCAGACAAGTGAAGAATGATAGAGAATGTGGGTGTGCTGGCACACAAAGACAGAAGGTACAAATGTGGGCTACAGTTAACCAGCCTGCTCAGTTCCCATGAGGCTCTTCTTAATGCAGAATTTTGGGAATCTCATTCATCCACTATTCAACTAAGCCCAGGACAGGACGTCAATCAATGGGTGGCTGCACACACACATACAGACAATCTTTTCGAAAGTTTTGGTGCCCCCCATGGGCACATGGGGCCCCACGCAAAGCTTTATGGACTTTTAGTACAGGACACTAAAGTGGTATAAATGTTATTTTTGGGTTACAGAAGATGTTTGCCCCTCGATCTGCTACATCTAAACCAGCACATATCTTATTCATGTACGTTCTCCAGACCTGTAGGACATCTGATAGCCACAGTGCGCTTCGTATAGGTCACCTGATAGAGCCGCCCCATAATGCCTCATTCATATATGGCCATGTGGGCCCCTTGTGTCCAACATCCATTGATTTTCATCATCCATTCACCCCTTCAAACACTCCTTCACTCAGTCTTACTATTCATGTATTCATTAGAAGTCAAATGCCATAACGTGCGTCAGTGAGCTGTACAAATTAAAATAAGCTCATTGTTGTGCGATTTCTTTTAAAACTATAAACAGTCGTATTTTATATTCACTACCTGTAAAGTGATACTTCAAGCCTTTGTTGTTTTAATGCTGATCGGTTCATAAAAATCAAAAATGCAGAATCTCAAATTATTAGAATATTTCTTTGTGCGTTTGAGTAAATTACTACTCAAACATTATCAACATTAAAACAAAAAAGGCTGAAATGTGTCACTTTATGTGTAATGAATATACAAAGCCAATTTCAAGAAAAATCCTTAAACTTGAACAGATAAAAACAAAATATTTTCAATGATTTTAAGTGAGTTAATTCTATAAAAAAACACATTTAGAAAACGATGCAACACTCAAAATTGTGTTTAAAAATATATAATTTAAGGGCTCTGAGTGTCTCAGCAGGCTAAGACGCTGACACTATAACCAGAGGATCGTGAGTTCAAATCCCGGTCATGCTGTTTGCCATCAACAGTCGGGGTCCAAGAGAGCAAAATTGGCAGTGCTCTCTCTGGGCGGGTAGATGGCGCTCTCTCTCTCTCCCCATCACTTTCACATTGTAATGTCTGCTGGCTCAGGCGTCTACTGATTGGTCCATTCAGAGCTGGGAATCCTGCGCTTTCCTCTGAGCGCGTTGGCTCCCCAGTGATGGTGTATCAGCGGTAGAAAGAGGTGGTGACTGTATCACACACAACGGAGGAGGCTTGTGCTTGTCTTCACCCTCCTAGAGTCAGGGACAGTGCAAAGTGATGGGGAGAGTCCTAACAGAGGGGATGGGCTAATTGGCTACTACCACATTGGGAAAGGGATAAAAATGGCATAAACTAAAACTTTTTTTCTTAGTAAAAACAAAATAAAGCCATAAAGGGACATACAAACATTTGTAATATTATTTTATGTATTAAATGTTTACTGACACATCATTCTGTACGACTATAACGTTATAATCTGAACCAAAAAGTCAAATGTTAAAACTCTAGAATCTCCAGGACACACATGGTGCCCCTATCACAGCATTGTAAGAATGGCACAGATATCCTGCCTTTCACCCAGTCAGCACTTCCTGCTTCTATTCCAGACAGCCTCCATCGCTGTATGTAAATAAACCAATTTCAACATGTCGGGTAAATTTAAGCCCACTGGCAAGAAAATAATCGTGGAGTCCTTCCTCCCAGCGCTTAAAATAATCCCCAAAAAACAGAGGCGGCTTTGTCTTAGCAAATAAAGAAGTGACTTATTTTAAGAAGTCTTTGTTTGAGTGGCTGACTGAACTAAGTAATGATGTGTCCTTAAGTGTAACAGTCTAAGTACAGTTAACAGAAAAACCACTCAGTCAGGCTCAGAGACTGACTCAACAAAGCCTGAATGTTATTGACCTGCTGCTTTGTCTGACCATAAACAGCAGGTGGTCACTGTGTGGGGTGTTTATAATTGTGTGTGTGTGTGTGTGTGTGTGTGTGTGCAGACGTGAATGGGACGGGGATGCTGTTCAGGACACTGATCGGAGTTGGAGACCCTGTCCATGTGCTGCTGTGTGGCCCACGTGTGCTCTCAAACATGTCTGTGGAGTAAAATGGGGCTCCAGTGTTTAAGCTCACTCCTATTATCTTCACTGACAAAATGAAAAAGACATGCAAATCCTGCTGCCATCACTCACACATACACACACTGCTGTGTTTACATTACACAAACCGGGGTCATCTGTGTAAAGGAAGAACCAACCGTCTAAACTGAAAAAAAGGCTTATTTGCATACACCATTTGTGTGTGTGTGTGTGTGTGTGTGTGTGTGTGTGTGTGTGTGTATGTATGTATGTGTGTGTATGTCTGGATGTGTCACCGTTTAAAAATGTAGTAAACCCAAGCACTTGAGCACCAAAGGAAATTAAATCTTAATATCACTTTTAGTGTCAATGTAAATGCAGTTTATGGCTGTGATGAGAAAAGTATGAAGACTGTAAAATTATCAAGCACTCTGCCAATATAAAGATAAATACAAAGATATAAACAAAAATACAACATATAAAAAATAGAAAAGTACATTTCCTGAATGAAACAGAATACTTCCACAGTTTCCAAGTTTCAGGCAGTTGCTACACTGTTGATATGTGGTGAATACTGTTGATACGTGGTGAATAAGATACAACAGTTTTTGCCAGGTAGGTGCTATGGTGTCACTACGTGGTTGGTATCGTATTCCAGGTGGTTTCTGTGGTGTTGCTATGGTGTTGCTAAGTTGTTTCTAGGTGGTTGCTACATGGTTGTTAGGCTGTTGCTAAGTGGTTGCTATGATGTTACTACGAGGTTGGTATGGTATATCAGATGGTTTCTATGGTGTTGCAAGTTGTTTGCTATGGTGTTGCTAAGTGGTTGCTATGGTGATGCAATGTGGTTGCTATGTTGTTTCTACATGGTTAATAGGCTGCTGCTATGTTGCTGCTAAGTCCTAGGCTGTTGCAAAGAGGTTGCTATGGTGTGTCAGGTGGTTGCTATGGGATTGTTAAGTGGATATTAAGTGATTGATAGGTTGTTGATAGATGGTTACTAAGTGGTTTCCAGACTGATGCTATGTGATTGAGAAAGCGGTTGCTAGGCTTTACTACATTGTTGCTTTGTGGTTGCAAGGCTGTTGCTAAGTGGTTGCTATGGTATCTTGGGTGATAGCTGTGGTGTTCCTAAGTGGTTACTAGGCTGCTGCTACATTGTTGCTATAGTATCTCATACGGTTGCTATAGTGCTGCCAAGTGGTTGCTAGGCTGTAGTTATGTAGTTCGTAAATACTGCGGGACATGATGCACAGCGACAATCCAAAAGAAAAACAAGTAAAACAGAAAAAGAACATAAATCAGATTACAATACAGTTGTGCTTCGCTTTGTAATGTTAAAGCATATTAAAATAAAATATAATAAAATAAAAAAATAAAGAATACAAAATGTAAATATAATAAAACAGAAATAATAAATTATAAAAATAAGTATATTAAAATAAGTATAACAAAATAAAAAAGCATATAATAAAAAGCATAATAAAATAAAGTATAATAAAAAGCACATTAAAATAAAATAAATAAAGTATAATAAAATAAAAAGCATTGCACAGCCTCAGTTATCTAAATGAAGTGATTAATGTCTTGGATCAGTCACTGCAGTTCATCTCTCCACACAGTAGGGTAGCTAAGCTGAGCATTTAAAAATAATTATGTTTTGTTAATAATGAATCAGAACCTCGCAAATCTTCAGAAAAGGACTGAATGTGTTTCCTGACAGGAGAAGGTTTCAGATCTAACAGCTCCTCTGTCTGCAGAAGAAGCTAAAGTATACAAACAGAACACGGAGTAAATGAGGGCAGAACGACTCCTTTAACAAGCTGTTTTGGCAGCAGGCCGAGTAAGAGTGCAGATCTTTACAGCCCAGCAAAAACCTCCTGTGCTGGCAGGACTCTTAATCGAGAACAGATTCACTCATCCCTGAACAGAGCTCACAGAGCTAACCAATCCACTACCGAAATAATAAACAAACAAGTAAATAAATAAAAGCACAGGAACGGGTTTATGATGGAGAGCATTGTTGGCAGTATGGCTAATCCATACCAGATCCCTCCCCCTCCCTTTTTTTTTAGTACTTCACTGTGGACAGCAGGCAGATGAGCCGAGTGCCGAGTGCAGTAACATTGTAGAGAATACAGAGATAGAGACGATAGACAGACTCATCACAGAGTAACACAGAAAGAGTGAAGAACAAAGACAACTAAGAGTCAGAGCGAGACAAAGAGAGAGAGAGAAAGAGAGAGAGAAACAAAAAGACAGGCAGAGAGGTAGAAAAAGAGAGAGATACAAAGGGAGAAAAAGAGTGAGAGAGAATGAGAGGCTGGGAGAGGGTCTGTTTTAATACAGTCTCACTAATACAGGGTTGCCAGATCTCCACGATTCCTCCTACATACCTACATACAGCCACGAACACAATCTAAAACGCCGAATCACAAACAATTGAAGAATTCTCTTTGCTATTGAGTGCAAAAATCCTGCAACCCACGACCTCTGAAGTTTCACCAGCGAGTGCATTTTTGCCAATCTGGCAACCCGGTGCAAATATGAGTTGTTGGTGACGGCGGTGACGTGCATAAACATACCAATGTGCACATGTACTATTTCAGAGACAGATTCGTTCACATTACAGATACAGATCACTTATGAATGTGAACAGTCAAACCTGATCTGAGCAAAAAAACTGAATTAATGAGGCTGTAATGTGAACGCAGTATGTTAACTGTATGGGACTACCACCTGTAAAACCATCGCTTTTTGGGGTTGTCTTGCTGTTATCTCTCATGTTAAGTTAAACTTGTTTATCAGGTTAAACTGGCTCACACTTGCTTACGTCTGATATTGATATCCCTGAAGTTTAAGTGACTTGCTGTCATACTGGGATGATTACGTTTATGGTGTAATATTAGTACATTATAAAGAGCTTTGAGCTCTGAAGAGCATATTTGATTGGATTTACTCCACATGTGATTCACATTTGTACCACTCACATAGTACTGGAGGCGTGACATTGTGCCTGATTTAAAAAAAGTTTTCTTCTATTGTGTTTGGACCAGATTTGCATACAGAGAACAAAAAGCTCATCAGCACAGAAACAGAGTTAAAGTGCCAATTCTAATAACTGTAAACGTGCTGCAGTGATTGGTCAGCACTGATAAGTGGTCATCTCTGCACTCTTAGCAAAGAGGGTTCTATGTAGCACAAAAAAAAAAAGAAAAAAAAAAAGAAAAAAAAAAGAGTTCTTTGGGTTGTGGCAATACTGGAGCCCTTTTTGGTACACTTTTAAATAAAGATGGTCCTTTGAGGGTTCTTTAATAAATAAAGTGAATTGTTCTATATAAAACAATAAGCACTCAAATAACCCTTCTTGTGGATAAAGGGACATTTCCATGGTGAAAGGGTTCTTCAGATTGATGAGAGAAGTGTTGTAGATGGTTCTATACAGAACCTTTTTAAAAATGGTCCTATATAACCCGCAGAAGGGTTCTGCTGTAGTTACAATGTCGAGGTTGTAATAATAGAGGGAGCCTTTTTGGTGCTATAAAGAACCATCGACAACACATTCATCATCAATCTGAAAGAACCTATACTAGACCTATACTATACTAGAACCATTTTCTTTACTAAAGAACCCTTGAACTATCTTTTTTAAAAGTGTACTACATGGAACCCTTTTAAGAAATGACGGGTCACCATATTATACTAACAATTTATTGAGTTAATTCAACTAATTAATTAATTGAAAATAATTAAATGCAAGTCAATGCATCAAAATAATATTTGTCCATGCAGTATTATTAATTGTTGTTATTATTATTATTATTATTATTATCATTATTATTATTAATTATTATTAATAATTGTTATTATTAGTTATAATAATAATAATAATAATAATAATAATAGCAATTAATAATAATAATGATAATAATAATGATAATAACAACAACAACAACAACAACAACAACAATAATTTGTTGTTTTTAATTATTAATATTAAAGTCAGCACACTGTGGCATCACTCCAATAATGCACAGAACAAGAACCCTTTAGGCAAGTTCTTTGAGTGTTTATGGTTCTATATACAACTGGTGCTTTTACCAAAGAACCTATTCTATTACTGTTCCCCGAGTACATATAGCAAAACATCTTCTGATGAAGACTAACTGTCAAAGTATCTGTATACAAAAAGAGATGAAGAGACAATAAAGGAGGACAATAGAGAGATAAACAGTGAGTACATTCCAACAATGAAACTGGATCCACGTAATCAGTTAATGGGTTTGGCCTCCAGTCAATGACAGCTCACATCGACCTCTGTGTACAGTGGAGCAGCATTACAATAGACTGTGTGTGTGTGTGTGTGTGTGTGTGTGTGGTGTACACAGTATTACACTAAACCAAAGCCTAACTAGACTCCACTCCCGTAATTAACTTCACTTAGTAGAATTTAGCTGACAGACGTAGACAGAGTAAGTCCAGCTGATTCACACCTTCCTGCCTGCTCAGCCATTACTGATGTGACAGGAACTTCACTACCTTTCACACTGAGAGCCGACTCACCAGTAATACATCCTTCAGAGGTCATCAGTGAGACAGAGAGAGAGAAAATAAAGCAGGAAACAGATCAAAGGTAATAGAGTGGCATGATGGTTAGCACCACCACCTTTACTCTCAGTCCAAAAACATGTTCAGCTAAATTAAGTACTCTAAATTGTCCTGGCATGCGCGTTTGTGCCCACTGATGGCATGGTGCCTTTTTCAAGTGAGATGAGGATGTCCTGTAGACTGGGATGTTTATTACCGCTGGTAGACCTGTAGACGCTTCCATACACCTGCAAATTCAGCTACTTCCTTCACACTCTGACCTTTAACCCCCAAATACAATCACTCTGTATGCACAGTTTGTGTAAGATGACCTCACAACATTATTTATGACAAACTTTAAAACGAGTGAGTCTGCATTAAGCTCTGAACTAATTAGACATGCAATGAAACAGAAGACACATTCTTTTCATGTTTTCAACCCGAAGAGCATCGTTCTCACGCAAGGCATGACGCTATGCCACCATATTGGTTTTCACCATGAAACTACAAGAGACTACAGTCATTATTACAAAGTAACTGATAATCAAACAGGGTTTCAAATGAAGGGTTGCCAGAATTTTAGCATTGATGCAAATTTCTGAAGTCTGGCCTGCAGTGATGTCTGATTGGTAGAAATGTGGACCACACGTCAAGCAAATCTAATCAAATGTGCTGAAACTGTCTAAAGCTCAAAGCACTTTATTTCATAATGTTATATAATGAGTCTCTTCATTTAAAGTATAAGAGCTGAAAACTTGTGAATATCCACACTGCAAATATCTCAAATGTGGAAAACTATTTTCCCAAATATCCGTTTTTTATTGTTTATTAATAATAATCTTTATTGGCAGCATCCATCATCTGAAAACCTGTGTTATACATATACTGTGTGTATTTCAACATAGCATTTCTCTGCTTTCTTTAGAAAGTGTCAATTATTTTTATTTGTATACTATAACAGAACCATTTCAAAATAATCACCCGGGTCAATTACTAGCCCCCAGACGTTTTTATTGAGCCACAGCACAAAACACTGCTGTGCAATCAAGTGCTCTAATGTTGTAATGATGAACGCTTGTTATATCAAGTCACAGCTGAGGGTTATCTCCCAATTTACACACATTTGAGCGGTCACTTGAGAAAGCATCATGCCAAAAGCCAATAAATCCGTTTAAAATGGAGAAAAATAATCATTGATGATCAAAAAGCAGGAGAAGGATATACAAAGTTATCACAGCATTTCCAAATGTCAAGAACTGGAGTGAGAAGAGGTAGGAAGCGCAAGATTTCCTAAAAAAATTAGTGAAAGATGTGGCTAAAGACCCAAGAACAACTGCCAAGACACTAGTGAATGACTTGGCCAAATCAGGATTTTTCCTTTATAAAATGAGTCCTGCACAGAAAATGATTGCAAAACCAAGAAAAACTCAACTTTTGCAGAAAAGGATCTTTCAAGCCAAACTGAAGTATGTTGCAGACAACCTGGAGAAAGATTATGCATACTGGAGGCATATCCTTTGGTCAAAACTAGAGCTATTTGGCCACAGAGACTTTGCTTATGTTTGGAGGAAAAACAGAGAGGCTATAACTCAAAGAACACCACCCCCCACAGTGAAACATGGTGGTGGGAGTGCTATGCTGTGGGGATGCTTCCGTGCTTCTATACCTGGGAATCTCATCAAGGTGGAAGGAATCATGAAGAACATTGAAAGAAAACAGCAGCAAAACTTGATCCGAGTCATCGCTTTCTCTTCCAACATGACATCGACCCAAAGCATACATCACTCCTGGTGAAGAACTACCTCCAGAAGACCAAAGTGAACATTACTGACTGGAATGCACAATCATCTGACTTGAATTCCACTGAAAATCTGTGGGATGAACTGAAGAAGGCCTTCAAATCTGGAGGAGCTTGAGAAGTTGGCCAAAGAATGCCAATGGGCTTGGATTGCTCAGATGTGTCAGAGACTTGTTGAAAACTACAGCAAACGACTGCAGGCTGTTATTCATTTTTGCCCATTTTTATCCCCTTCCCGATGTAGTAGTAGTCAATTACCCCATCCCATCTGTTAGGACTCTCACCATCACTTTGCACTGTCCCTGACTCTAAGAGGGTGAAGACGAGCACAAGCCTCCTCCGTTGCGTTGATACGGCCACCGCTGGGGAGCCAACGCGCTCAGAGGAAAGCGCAGGAATCCCAGCTCTAAATGGACCAATCAGGAGACGCCTGAGCCAGTGGATATTGCAATGTGTGAGTGATAGGGAGAGAGAGCACCATCTACCCACCCAGAGAGACCACTGACAATTTTTACACTCTTGGGCCCCGACTGTTGATGGAAAACAGCATGACCGGGATTCAAACTCGTGATCCTCTGGTCATAGTGTCAGCGTCTTAGCCTGCTGTGCCACTCGGGGCCCTAGTTTTTGTTTTTTGTGAAATAATTTCATTTCTGTGCACAAAATCAAATGATTTAATCATTAAAATTAAAACTGAGATGTTTGAAAATGTGTTAAAAGTTCTTTGCTCCATTTACCAGCACTTGGGAAATACATTTAGAACAACACATTTTTCGTAGGTGGGCTAATCGTTTTGGCATTATCTGTATATGTATGTGATCTGGCGTGTCTCCATTTCCTCTCCTCTATCCTCTGTCTCAAGCTCTCTTGCTCCAGACCTCAGTCACTGATTGCTCTTAATATCATTAACCCAGGGGGGCTTACGGGGGTTCACCATGACAACTCTGAGGGAACAGGAGGTCATGGTCACTTAAATTAAACAAAGAAACGATGGTCACACAGTTGAAACGTAGCACATGGTGGCCTGAGAGGCCAGTTCACTGACCCCGTGATAATAAAGTACAGATTTTACAAAAAAAAACTGTCTGAAGTATTCTGGGTTGGTTGTGGTAGATGATGCTTTAAGATCTGTCTACACAGCACGAAAGAGAAAAGACTTTTCGCTATTCCTGTTTTGTGCAGATCTTACACTGTATGACTGTCTCCATCTTTCAGATGAGGTCCTGATGTCAAAAAAATGATCCCTGGTCATTTCCTCTACAGCCTGGTTCACAATACAGGATCTTTAACATCCTAAACGATGTTGAAACTGAGAGACACCGAACACATAACATTTTTCTGACCTTGATCGTTATTAGTCGTAAAGGCACCCACACTACATGCTTTCACATTATACTCACCTGACCAATTCGCACAAACTAGAAAGCTTTTTCACTTAGACAAGGGAATGTCTACGCCATATTGAGAACAAGCTGACGTCAGACACGCCCTTCTATAAACCAATCAGAGTGAAGTATAGGCACATGCAGCCCAACCTGGGTCCGGACTTTCACGGTTTTGAACTTAAAGCAAACCCATCCCAAAGTAGCAGTTCAGTAATTATTAGTTTGCTGGCAGCTGTTTGTAAACAAACAATATGGTGAAAATCAAGACGATGATGCTACGTGAGGTCACATTCCCAAAGCCCAACTTGACCAGCTGCTTGTTTTTGGACTTCCATCGTGTGATTATGTTTATATTCATGAGCACAAAACTTTTCTGCATTTGTAAACAAGTGTGTTTAGTGCACATTTTCAAATGTCTGTTCCTTTTGTGTAGGTGTGCTTTCCTGACCTTTATTTGCTGTCTGCGCAGCATTGCGAACTCCCTCATGTCTCTGAAGGGCTGCAGTAGGTAGTGGTAGAGCTCGGTGGTGGCCTCCACCAAATCCCCATATGCCTCATCCTGATCCGAATATAACTGCAGCAACTCCACCATGCTTTCCATCCCACGCTGCTTCTCCAACAGCTAGAGAGACAAGAATGAATAAATACATACATAAATAAGCTGATGCTTAAGGTTAACAGTTTGGGGGGAGGAAGAATGGTATTGTGCCATCTTTACCTGGCACTACTTGACCCATGTCAACCCCAACTGTCCACATTTAATGACAGTGCTGCATCAAAAAATGTGAATGTGTTCATAATTTCATTCAAAAACGTAAATGTTTAATGACCATTTAATGTGTCCTCATGTTGTCTAACCACATTATGTTTGGCTTTACAGCAGGGAAAGAGAAAAAGTTAACAGTGTCATTAAAAACCTCATTGTTCAGGACAAATTTTTTGGACTTTTCACTTATTCGACAATGAAAGAGTGGTTTTTCGCAATTTTTTAGCCAAATGATTTAGGTTGCCAAATATTCGGTGCATACCTAAATAACATCTAGACAAAAAAAAGGCTCAGCAGGCTAGGCTGGCACTACGACCTGAGGTAATGCTGTTCGCCGTTGACAGCTGAGGCCCGAGAGAGCCTGTGCTCTCTCTGGGTGGGTAGATGGCGCCCTCTCTCCCTATCACTTTCACATTGCAATGTCTGTTGGCTCAAGATTGGCAT
Source organism: Crenuchus spilurus (assembly GCA_036984385.1). Lineage (NCBI taxonomy): Eukaryota > Metazoa > Chordata > Actinopteri > Characiformes > Crenuchidae > Crenuchus > Crenuchus spilurus. The sequence goes on from BRDA01005147.1 coordinate 32,072, forward strand.
CGGAGCTGAGGATTGGCAAATTGGCAAATACTTGAAAAAAATTCAAATTTTTACGGACATGCTAGCAGCTTTGGAGGTAAATAACAACAAATGCCATCACTGACAGAATCTGCAAGAACGCAGACTTGGACCGAAAGCGAAAATGCAAAATGAACTTTATTCCTGCAGTTCATACAAAGCGGTGCTGCCAGCCAAGAGCCTGCAGGCTGAGTAATAACAGTGAGACACGTTACTATCGTACCAAATGAGATGCATACGGCTCAGCCTGCACCGCTATCCTCTCTGCTTCAGGGGACACAGAACCTACTGATTCACAATATGAAATTTCTCATTGTGTGCATGAATTAAGCATTTGTCCACAGCACAATGTATGTCCACCAAGCCCTCTGGTGCACATCTCTCCAGCTCCGTCTCTGCAGGCCGTGTCAGCGCTGAATGCAGGAGATCAGTCTCTGTACACTGGCATAATGTGCACCTCTGTTCTTTTCAGTGCTGCTGTCAATGCCCAATAAATGAATGGGCTCTCTCTCTATACCTCCCATTCCCGGTCTCTTTACCTCCCTCTCTCTCTATCTCATTCTAACTTTCCTCTGCTAACTGTTCTGTCTCCAAATGTCTCACTCCAGTCTCCTGCTTTCTCTTATTCCCTCTACTCCATCTCTCGTTCTCTCTGCACTGTTAACTCTCGCTGTGCCTGTTCCAAGGCAATAACACTGGCTGATTGAGCTCCAACACTGCTCCCACTGTTTACCTTGGCTGCTAGTCACTGTGGAGACCAGGCCTCAGCCACCGCCGAGGAGAAAGCCCACAGCCGCAGAGAGAGAGAAGGGCAAAGAGCACTGTGAACTCAGTTAACCTGGAACTAAACACATGCCTCATTATTTACAGTAGATGTGTACACACTCATCTGCCTGATAGTGCTGCTCAAACAATGCACAGGATCAATTAAATCACCTGTATGACTGCAGCTGCTTGTCCTCATAGTCCCAAAGTAACAGTAATTACTATACAGAACTAATTCCATCTTTTTCTGAGTGAATGATTAACCACCGGTCCAGCCCGACACTGATGGAAGATTGACTACTGAGACTCCTGACTGCTGAGATCTCTGCATGATGACACCTTAGACCAGCTGCTCACCCTTCAATTACTATGTGCTGCTCCAGATGTTCTACACTACAGACCACACTGATATCATATGAACCAATACTATAATAATAATAATAATAATAATAATAATAATAATAATAATAAAATATAATAATAATAACAACAACAAAATAATAATAAATAATAATAATAATAATAATAATAATAATAATAATAATAAATAAATAATAATAAAATAATAAATAAATAATAAAATAATAAATAATAATAAAATAATAAATAATAATAAATAATAATAATAATTATTATTATTATTATTATTATTACTACCATTCCTGTTTCACTACTGTCACTATATCAGTGCACCTGAACACTACAACACAGGACTGTATGATGACTGTCTCAATAACAGGAGGATGGGTACATGTGAGTCTGGTTCCTCCCAAAGTTTCTTCCTCTCAGGGAGTCTTGCCACCTTCACTGTTGGCTTCCTCTCTGAGGCTTTTGTGTTATTACTAACTCTGTAAAGCTGCTTTGTGACATCATCAGTTGTAAAGTGATCTATAAATACATTTGATTTGACTATATTTTCAGATTCTAAGGTTTGGTTCAAGATTTTAAGTGTATGTAATGTCTCCAAAATAACTATGTTCAGTAGAACCTCCGTTATCATTCAATTCTTTGGGGGAAAATTTTGTCCCAGTTATTGTTAACCTGCCCGGTTTTCGTTGGGGTGCCCACGTGACTTGCCGTTAATTTCGCAAATTAACAAAGCACCCACCCAAGCTTTCTTTGTTTGCTCTGGTGAAAAAAAAAACAAATAAAAAAGGCTCTAGAAGAACCCAAATAATAATAATAAATCTCAAAACAAATGGTGCACAGCGCTACCGCTGAAATAGCGGCTGAGAAGAGGTGCACAAAACAAAGGCTGAGGCTGGACCACACTGGCATTCTGTAAAACAGAGCGTAAACCTATAAAAGTGATGTTAAATGTTCATTTATCCATTTCATTAGTCTTTTGTATTTATTCCTCATTGTGTTCTGTATGTTAAACTATAGTTATTCTATATAAAATGTATTTTTGTTCATATTTTGGAGTGTCTGGAACAGATTAGATTTACATTGTTTATTATGGGACATATTGCTTCAGTTATCATTCGTTTTGGTTATAATCAGACACTTTAGAACAGATTAATGATGAAAACAGAGGTTCCACTGTACTAAACATAAAATATACAAAAATACAAAATGCAGTATTTGTGAAAAACTTGACCCTGATCTTAGTATAACTGAACTATACACTACATGTTATATGACTAGTTTTTTTTGCCATGATAGCAGAATTTTGATTTTGATACTGATACCAAGTGTAATATCACAATATTTACTTACAAATTGATACTCTGGCTATAAAATAAACATTATTTAAATCTAAATGCTTATTTGATAGACACATTTCTTCATTTTTACATGCAAAACACAGCAAAATGTAACTAAGAACTAAAGTATTGAAAAAGTAAATTAATTGACAAAGTATGTACTGAAAGATTTTAATACTTGGTACAACTAGTCTGACGTCTGGCACTGGCCAACTCTCTATAGGGAGAATTGAATACCTTTCACCACTTAACTTACTTAAGGTAGGTATATACTCCCAAAAAGTCAATTGGCTTCCTTGCAATCTTTCAAGCATGATATCTCTGGTATTATTTCTCTTTGATTTTTGGAGTACTGATACTTTATATACTTCTTCATGGGATGATCTCAGCATTTTTTGATCAAACCTTTGTAAGTACTAGATTAGCAGGCTTGAATATTTAATTAGG